>SZWC01011970.1:54696-70587 GCA_023375785.1 Penium margaritaceum
TCGGTGACCCGGCTTTGATCTCTGTGACCCAGGTTTGGTTCCTGTGACCCGGGTTGGGTTTCTGTGACCCGGCTTTGGTTTCTGTGACCCGGCTTTGGTTTCTGTGACCCGGCTTTGGTTTCTGTGCACCGGCTTTGGTTTCTGTGCCCTGGCTTTGGTTTCTCTGACCTGGCTTTGGTTTTTGTGACCCGGCTTTGGTTTGTGTGACCCCGCTTTGCTTTCTGTGACCCGGCTTTGTTTTCTGTGACTCGGCTTTGGTTTCTGTGATCCGGCTTTGGTTGTTGTGACCCAGCTTTCGTTTCTGTGACCCGGCTTTGGTTTCTGTGACCCTCCTTTGGTTTCTGTGACCCGGCTTTGATTTATGTGACCCGGCTTTGATTTCTCTGACCCGGCTTTCGTTTCTGTGGCCCAGCTTTGGTTTATGTGATCCAGCTTTGGTTTATCCTGCTTTGGTCTCTTTGACCCGGCTTTGGTTTCTGTGACCCGTCTTTGGTTTTTATGACCTGGCTTTCGTTTCTGTGACTCGGCTTTGCTTTGTATGACCCGGCTTTGGTTTCTGTGACCCGCCTTTGGTTTCTGTGACCCGGCTTTGGTCTCTGTGAACCGGCGTTGGTTTTTGTGACCCGGCTTTGGGTTCTGTGACCCGGCTTTGGTTTATGGGACCCGGCTCTGGTTTCTGTGACCCGGCTTTGGTTTTTGTGACCCGGCTTTGGTTTGTTTGACCCGGCTTTGGTTTCTGTGACCCGACTTTGCTTTCTGTGACTCAGCGTTGGTTTCTCTGCCCCGGCTTTGGTTTCTGTGACCCGGCTCTGGTTTCTGTGACCCGGCTTTGGTTTTTGTGACCTGGCTTTGGTTTTTGTGACTCGGCTTTGGTTTCTATGATCCGGCTTTGGTTTATGTGACTTGGCTTTTGTTTCTGTGACCCGGCGTTGGATTCTGTGACCCAGCTTTGGTTTCTGTGACCTGGCATTGGTTTTTGTAACCCGGCATTGGTTGCTCTGTTATGGCTTTCGTTTCTGTGACCCGGCTTTGGTTTGTGTGACCCGGCTTTGGCTTCTGTGACCCGGCTTTGGTTTCTGTGACTCGGCTTTGGTTTCTATGATCCGGCTTTGGTTTATGTGACTTGGCTTTTGTTTCTGTGACCCGGCGTTGGATTCTGTGACCCAGCTTTGGTTTCTGTGACCCGGCTTTGGTTTCTGTGGCCTGGCTTTGGTTTCTGTGACCCAGCTTTGGTTTCTGTGACCCGGCTTTGATTTCTGTGACCCGGTTTTGGTTTTTGTGACCCGACGTTGGTTACTGTGACCCGGCTTTGGTTTCTCTGACCCGGCTTTGGTTTCTGTGACTCGGCATTGGTTTCTGTGACCCAGCTTTGGTTTCTGTGACCTGGCATTGGTTTTTGTAACCCGGCATTGGTTGCTCTGTTATGGCTTTCGTTTCTGTGACCCGGCTTTGGTTTGTGTGACCCGGCTTTGGTTTGTGTGACCCGGCTTTGGTTTGTGTGACCCGGCTTTGGTTTCTGTGACCCGGCTTTGGTTTCAGTGACCCGGCTTTGGTTTCTGTGACCCAGCTTTGGTTTCTGTGACCCGGCTTTGGTTTCTGTGACCCGGCTTTGGATTCTGTCACTCGGCTTTGGTTTCTGTGACCCGGCTTCGGTTTCTGTGACCCGGAGTTGGTTAATGTGACCCGGCTTTGGTTTCTGTGACCGGGCTTTGGTTTCTGTGCTCCGGCTTTGGTTCGTTGACCCGGCTTTGGTTTCTGTGACCGGGCTTTGGTTTCTGTGCTCCGGCTTTGGTTCGTTGACCCGGCTTTGGTTTCTGTGACCGGGCTTTGGTTTCTGTGCTCCGGCTTTGGTTCGTTGACCCGGCTTTGGTTTCTGTGACCGGGCTTTGGTTTCTGTGCTCCGGCTTTGGTTCGTTGACCCGGCTTTGGTTTCTGTGACCGGGCTTTGGTTTCTGTGCTCCGGCTTTGGTTCGTTGACCCGGCTTTGGTTTCTGTGACCGGGCTTTGGTTTCTGTGCTCCGGCTTTGGTTCGTTGACCCGGCTTTGGTTTCTGTGACCGGGCTTTGGTTTCTGTGCTCCGGCTTTGGTTCGTTGACCCGGCTTTGGTTTCTGTGACCGGGCTTTGGTTTCTGTGCTCCGGCTTTGGTTCGTTGACCCGGCTTTGGTTTCTGTGACCGGGCTTTGGTTTCTGTGCTCCGGCTTTGGTTCGTTGACCCGGCTTTGGTTTCTGTGACCGGGCTTTGGTTTCTGTGCTCCGGCTTTGGTTCGTTGACCCGGCTTTGGTTTCTGTGACCGGGCTTTGGTTTCTGTGCTCCGGCTTTGGTTCGTTGACCCGGCTTTGGTTTCTGTGACCGGGCTTTGGTTTCTGTGCTCCGGCTTTGGTTCGTTGACCCGGCTTTGGTTTCTGTGACCGGGCTTTGGTTTCTGTGCTCCGGCTTTGGTTCGTTGACCCGGCTTTGGTTTCTGTGACCGGGCTTTGGTTTCTGTGCTCCGGCTTTGGTTCGTTGACCCGGCTTTGGTTTCTGTGACCGGGCTTTGGTTTGTGTGACCTGGCTTTGGTTTTTGTGACCCGGCTTTGGTTTTGTGACCCGGCTTTGGTTTTTTTGATCCGGCTTTGGTTTCTGTGACCTGGCTTTGGTTTCTGTGACCCGGCTTTGGTTTCTATGACCCGGCTTTGGTTTCTGTGACCCGGCTTTGGTTTCTGTGCCCTGGCTTTGATTTATGTGACTTGGCTTTGGTTTTTGTGACTCGGCTTTGGTTTGTGTGACCCGACTTTGGTTTCTGTGACCCGGCTTTGGTTTATGTGAACCGGCTTTGGTTTCTGTGCCCTGGCTTTGGTTTCTCTGACCTGGCTTTGGTTTTTGTTACCCGGCTTTCGTTTGTGTGACCCGGCTTTGCTTTCTGTGACCGGGCTTTGTTTTCTGTGACTCGGCTTTGGTTCCTGTGACCCGGCTTTGGTCTCTGTGAACCGGCTTTGGTTTCTGTGACCCTCGTTTGGTTTCTGTGACCTGGCTTGGATTTTTGTGACCCGGCTTTGGTTTCTCTGACCCGGCTTTCGTTTATGTGGCCCAGCTTTGGTTTCTGTGATCCGGCTTTGGTTTATCCTGCTTTGGTTTCTTTGACCCGGCTTTGGTTTCTGTGACCCGTCTTTGGTTTCTATGACCTGGCTTTCGTTTCTGTGACCCGGCTTTGCTTTGTATGACCCGGCTTTGGTTTCAGTGACCCGGCTTTGGTTTCTGTGACCCAGCTTTGGTTTCTGTGACCCGGCTTTGATTTCTGTGCCCTGGCTTTGGTTTCTGTGACTTGGCTTTGGTTTATGTGACCCGGCTTTGGTTTCTGTGACTTGGTTTTGGTTTTTGTGACCCGGCTTTGGTTTCTATGACCCGACTTTGGTTTTTGTGACCCGGCTTTGGTTTCTGTGACTCGGCTTTGGTTTCAATCACCCGGCTTTGGTTTCTGTGACCCGGCTTTGATTTCTGTGCCCTGGCTTTGGTTTCTGTGACTTGGCTTTGGTTTATGTGACCCGGCTTTGGTTTCTGTGACTTGGTTTTGGTTTTTGTGACCCGGCTTTGGTTTCTATGACCCGACTTTGGTTTTTGTGACCCGGCTTTGGTTTCTGTGACTCGGCTTTGGTTTCAATCACCCGGCTTTGGTTTCTGTGACCCGGCTTTGATTTCTGTGCCCTGGCTTTGGTTTCTGTGACTTGGCTTTGGTTTATGTGACCCGGCTTTGGTTTCTGTGACTTGGTTTTGGTTTTTGTGACCCGGCTTTGGTTTCTATGACCCGACTTTGGTTTTTGTGACCCGGCTTTGGTTTCTGTGACTCGGCTTTGGTTTCAATCACCCGGCTTTGGTTTCTGTGACCCGGCTTTGATTTCTGTGCCCTGGCTTTGGTTTCTGTGACTTGGCTTTGGTTTATGTGACCCGGCTTTGGTTTCTGTGACTTGGTTTTGGTTTTTGTGACCCGGCTTTGGTTTCTATGACCCGACTTTGGTTTTTGTGACCCGGCTTTGGTTTCTGTGACTCGGCTTTGGTTTCAATCACCCGGCTTTGGTTTCTGTGACCCGGCTTTGATTTCTGTGCCCTGGCTTTGGTTTCTGTGACTTGGCTTTGGTTTATGTGACCCGGCTTTGGTTTCTGTGACTTGGTTTTGGTTTTTGTGACCCGGCTTTGGTTTCTATGACCCGACTTTGGTTTTTGTGACCCGGCTTTGGTTTCTGTGACTCGGCTTTGGTTTCAATCACCCGGCTTTGGTTTCTGTGACCCGGCTTTGATTTCTGTGCCCTGGCTTTGGTTTCTGTGACTTGGCTTTGGTTTATGTGACCCGGCTTTGGTTTCTGTGACTTGGTTTTGGTTTTTGTGACCCGGCTTTGGTTTCTATGACCCGACTTTGGTTTTTGTGACCCGGCTTTGGTTTCTGTGACTCGGCTTTGGTTTCAATCACCCGGCTTTGGTTTCTGTGACCCGGCTTTGATTTCTGTGCCCTGGCTTTGGTTTCTGTGACTTGGCTTTGGTTTATGTGACCCGGCTTTGGTTTCTGTGACTTGGTTTTGGTTTTTGTGACCCGGCTTTGGTTTCTATGACCCGACTTTGGTTTTTGTGACCCGGCTTTGGTTTCTGTGACTCGGCTTTGGTTTCAATCACCCGGCTTTGGTTTCTGTGACCCGGCTTTGATTTCTGTGCCCTGGCTTTGGTTTCTGTGACTTGGCTTTGGTTTATGTGACCCGGCTTTGGTTTCTGTGACCCGACTTTGGTTTCTGTGACCCGGTTTTGGTTTGTGTGAACCGGCTTTGGTTTCTGTGATCGGCTTTCGTTTCTCTGACCTGGCTTTGGTTTTTGTGACCCGGTTTGGTTTGTGTGACCCGGCTTTGCTTTCTGTGACCCGGCTTTGTTTTTTGTGACTCGGCTTTGGTTTCTGTGACCCAGCTTTGGTTGCTGTGACCCCGCTTTGGTTTCTGTGACCCGTCTTTGGTTTCTGTGACCCTCCTTTGGTTTTTGTGACCCGGCTTTGATTTCTGTGACCTGGCTTTGGTTTCTCTGACCCGGCTTTCGTTTCTGTGGCCCAGCTTGTGTTTCTGTGATCCGGCTTTGGTTTATCTTGCTTTGGTTTCTTTGACCCGGCTTTGGTTTCTCTGACCCGTCTTTGGTTTCTATGACCCGACTTTTGTTTATGTGACCCGGCTTTGCTTTCTATGACCCGGCTTTGGTTTCTATGACCCGGCTTTGGTTTCTGTGACCCGGCTTTGGTCTCTGTGAACCGGCGTTGGTTTCTGTGACCCGGCTTTGGTTTCTATGACCCGGCTTTAGTTTCTGGGACCCGGCTTTGGTTTCTGTGATCCGGCTTTGGTTACTGTGACCCGGCTTTGGTTTCGGTGTCCCGGCTTTAGTTTCTGTGACCTGGCTTTGGTTTCTGGGACCCGGCTTTGGTTTCTGTGATCCGGCTTTGGTTACTGTGACCCGGCTTTGGTTTCGGTGTCCCGGCTTTAGTTTCTGTGACCTGGCTTTGGTTTCTGGGACCCGGCTTTGGTTTCTGTGATCCGGCTTTGGTTACTGTGACCCGGCTTTGGTTTCGGTGTCCCGGCTTTAGTTTCTGTGACCTGGCTTTGGTTTCTGGGACCCGGCTTTGGTTTCTGTGATCCGGCTTTGGTTACTGTGACCCGGCTTTGGTTTCGGTGTCCCGGCTTTAGTTTCTGTGACCTGGCTTTGGTTTCTGGGACCCGGCTTTGGTTTCTGTGATCCGGCTTTGGTTACTGTGACCCGGCTTTGGTTTCGGTGTCCCGGCTTTAGTTTCTGTGACCCGGCTTTGGTTTCTCTGACCCGGCTTTGGTTTCTGTGACCCGGCTTTGGTTTTTGTGACCCGGCATTGGTTTCTGTGACCCGGCTTCAGTTTATCTGACCCAGCTTTGGTTTCTTTGGTCCAGCTTTGGTTTCTGTGTACCGGCTTTGGTTTACCCAGCTTTGGTTTCTTTGACCCGGCTTTGGCTTTTGTGACCCGTATTTGGTTTCTATGACCCGGCTCTCGTTTCTGTTACCTGGCTTTGGTTTCTGTGACCCGGCTTTGGTTTCTGTGACCCGGCTTCGCTTTCTGTGACCCGGCTTTGGTTTCTGTGACCTGGCTTTGCTTTATGTGAATCGGCGTTGGTTTCTGTGACCCGGCTTTGGTTTCTGTGACCCGGCTTTGGTTTATGGGACCGTTTTTGGTTCCTGTGACCCGGCGTTGGTTTCTGGGACCGGGCTTTGGTTTCTGTGCCCCGACTTTGGTTTCTGTGATCCGGCTTTGGTTTCTCTGACCTGGCTTTGGTTTCTGTGCCCCGACTTTGGTTTCTGTGATCCGGCTTTGGTTTCTCTGACCTGGCTTTGGTTTCTGTGCCCCGACTTTGGTTTCTGTGATCCGGCTTTGGTTTCTCTGACCTGGCTTTGGTTTCTGTGCCCCGACTTTGGTTTCTGTGATCCGGCTTTGGTTTCTCTGACCTGGCTTTGGTTTCTGTGCCCCGACTTTGGTTTCTGTGATCCGGCTTTGGTTTCTCTGACCTGGCTTTGGTTTCTGTGCCCCGACTTTGGTTTCTGTGATCCGGCTTTGGTTTCTCTGACCTGGCTTTGGTTTCTGTGCCCCGACTTTGGTTTCTGTGATCCGGCTTTGGTTTCTCTGACCTGGCTTTGGTTTCTGTGCCCCGACTTTGGTTTCTGTGATCCGGCTTTGGTTTCTCTGACCTGGCTTTGGTTTCTGTGCCCCGACTTTGGTTTCTGTGATCCGGCTTTGGTTTCTCTGACCTGGCTTTGGTTTCTGTGCCCCGACTTTGGTTTCTGTGATCCGGCTTTGGTTTCTCTGACCTGGCTTTGGTTTCTGTGCCCCGACTTTGGTTTCTGTGATCCGGCTTTGGTTTCTCTGACCTGGCTTTGGTTTCTGTGCCCCGACTTTGGTTTCTGTGATCCGGCTTTGGTTTCTCTGACCTGGCTTTGGTTTCTGTGCCCCGACTTTGGTTTCTGTGATCCGGCTTTGGTTTCTCTGACCTGGCTTTGGTTTCTGTGCCCCGACTTTGGTTTCTGTGATCCGGCTTTGGTTTCTCTGACCTGGCTTTGGTTTCTGTGCCCCGACTTTGGTTTCTGTGATCCGGCTTTGGTTTCTCTGACCTGGCTTTGGTTTCTGTGCCCCGACTTTGGTTTCTGTGATCCGGCTTTGGTTTCTCTGACCTGGCTTTGGTTTCTGTGCCCCGACTTTGGTTTCTGTGATCCGGCTTTGGTTTCTCTGACCTGGCTTTGGTTTCTGTGCCCCGACTTTGGTTTCTGTGATCCGGCTTTGGTTTCTCTGACCTGGCTTTGGTTTCTGTGCCCCGACTTTGGTTTCTGTGATCCGGCTTTGGTTTCTCTGACCTGGCTTTGGTTTCTGTGCCCCGACTTTGGTTTCTGTGATCCGGCTTTGGTTTCTCTGACCTGGCTTTGGTTTCTGTGCCCCGACTTTGGTTTCTGTGATCCGGCTTTGGTTTCTCTGACCTGGCTTTGGTTTCTGTGCCCCGACTTTGGTTTCTGTGATCCGGCTTTGGTTTCTCTGACCTGGCTTTGGTTTCTGTGCCCCGACTTTGGTTTCTGTGATCCGGCTTTGGTTTCTCTGACCTGGCTTTGGTTTCTGTGCCCCGACTTTGGTTTCTGTGATCCGGCTTTGGTTTCTCTGACCTGGCTTTGGTTTCTGTGCCCCGACTTTGGTTTCTGTGATCCGGCTTTGGTTTCTCTGACCTGGCTTTGGTTTCTGTGCCCCGACTTTGGTTTCTGTGATCCGGCTTTGGTTTCTCTGACCTGGCTTTGGTTTCTGTGCCCCGACTTTGGTTTCTGTGATCCGGCTTTGGTTTCTCTGACCTGGCTTTGGTTTCTGTGCCCCGACTTTGGTTTCTGTGATCCGGCTTTGGTTTCTCTGACCTGGCTTTGGTTTCTGTGCCCCGACTTTGGTTTCTGTGATCCGGCTTTGGTTTCTCTGACCTGGCTTTGGTTTCTGTGCCCCGACTTTGGTTTCTGTGATCCGGCTTTGGTTTCTCTGACCTGGCTTTGGTTTCTGTGCCCCGACTTTGGTTTCTGTGATCCGGCTTTGGTTTCTTTGACCCGGCTTGGTTTCTGTGACCCGGCTTTGGTTTTGTGATCCCGCATTGGTTCTTGTGACCCGGCTTTGGTTTCTGTGACCCGGCTTGGCTTCTCTGACCCGGCTTTGGTTTCTGTGACCCGGCTTTGGTTTTTGTGACCAGGCTTTGGTTTTTGTGACCCGGCTTTGGTTTATCTGACCCAGCTTTGGTTTCTTAGGTCCATTTTTGGTTTTTGTGTACCGGCTTTGGTTTACCTAGCTTTGGTTTCTTTGAACCGGCTTTGGTTTATATGACCCGTCTTTGGTTTCTATGACCCGGCTTTCGTTTCTGTGACCCGGCTTTGGTTTCTGTGACCCGGCTTTGGTTTTTGTGACCCGACTTTGCTTAATGTGACCCGGCTTTGGTTTCTGTGACCCGGCTTTGCTTTCTGTGACTCGGCGTTAGTTTTTGTGGCCCGGCTTTGGTTTTTGTGACCCGGCTTTGGTTTATGGGACCGTTCTTGGTTCCTGTGACCCGGCTTTGGTTTCTGTGACCAGGCTTTGGATTCTGTGACCCGGCTTTGGCTTCTGTGACCCAGCTTTCTGTGACCCGGCTATGGTTTTTGTGACCCGGCTTTAGTTTCTGTGACGCGGCTTTGGTTTCTGTGACCTGGCTTTGGTTTCTGTGACCCGGCTTTGGTTTCTCTGACTTGGCTTTGGTTTCTGTGACCCGGCTTTGGTTTCTCTGACTTGGCTTTGGTTTCTGTGACCCGGCTTTGGTTTCTCTGACTTGGCTTTGGTTTCTGTGACCCGGCTTTGGTTTCTCTGACTTGGCTTTGGTTTCTGTGACCCGGCTTTGGTTTCTCTGACTTGGCTTTGGTTTCTGTGACCCGGCTTTGGTTTCTCTGACTTGGCTTTGGTTTCTGTGACCCGGCTTTGGTTTCTCTGACTTGGCTTTGGTTTCTGTGACCCGGCTTTGGTTTCTCTGACTTGGCTTTGGTTTCTGTGACCCGGCTTTGGTTTCTCTGACTTGGCTTTGGTTTCTGTGACCCGGCTTTGGTTTCTCTGACTTGGCTTTGGTTTCTGTGACCCGGCTTTGGTTTCTCTGACTTGGCTTTGGTTTCTGTGACCCGGCTTTGGTTTCTCTGACTTGGCTTTGGTTTCTGTGACCCGGCTTTGGTTTCTCTGACTTGGCTTTGGTTTCTGTGACCCGGCTTTGGTTTCTCTGACTTGGCTTTGGTTTCTGTGACCCGGCTTTGGTTTCTCTGACTTGGCTTTGGTTTCTGTGACCCGGCTTTGGTTTCTCTGACTTGGCTTTGGTTTCTGTGACCCGGCTTTGGTTTCTCTGACTTGGCTTTGGTTTCTGTGACCCGGCTTTGGTTTCTCTGACTTGGCTTTGGTTTCTGTGACCCGGCTTTGGTTTCTCTGACTTGGCTTTGGTTTCTGTGACCCGGCTTTGGTTTCTCTGACTTGGCTTTGGTTTCTGTGACCCGGCTTTGGTTTCTCTGACTTGGCTTTGGTTTCTGTGACCCGGCTTTGGTTTCTCTGACTTGGCTTTGGTTTCTGTGACCCGGCTTTGGTTTCTCTGACTTGGCTTTGGTTTCTGTGACCCGGCTTTGGTTTCTCTGACTTGGCTTTGGTTTCTGTGACCCGGCTTTGGTTTCTCTGACTTGGCTTTGGTTTCTGTGACCCGGCTTTGGTTTCTCTGACTTGGCTTTGGTTTCTGTGACCCGGCTTTGGTTTCTCTGACTTGGCTTTGGTTTCTGTGACCCGGCTTTGGTTTCTCTGACTTGGCTTTGGTTTCTGTGACCCGGCTTTGGTTTCTCTGACTTGGCTTTGGTTTCTGTGACCCGGCTTTGGTTTCTCTGACTTGGCTTTGGTTTCTGTGACCCGGCTTTGGTTTCTCTGACTTGGCTTTGGTTTCTGTGACCCGGCTTTGGTTTCTCTGACTTGGCTTTGGTTTCTGTGACCCGGCTTTGGTTTCTCTGACTTGGCTTTGGTTTCTGTGACCCGGCTTTGGTTTCTCTGACTTGGCTTTGGTTTCTGTGACCCGGCTTTGGTTTCTCTGACTTGGCTTTGGTTTCTGTGACCCGGCTTTGGTTTCTCTGACTTGGCTTTGGTTTCTGTGACCCGGCTTTGGTTTCTCTGACTTGGCTTTGGTTTCTGTGACCCGGCTTTGGTTTCTCTGACTTGGCTTTGGTTTCTGTGACCCGGCTTTGGTTTCTCTGACTTGGCTTTGGTTTCTGTGACCCGGCTTTGGTTTCTCTGACTTGGCTTTGGTTTCTGTGACCCGGCTTTGGTTTCTCTGACTTGGCTTTGGTTTCTGTGACCCGGCTTTGGTTTCTCTGACTTGGCTTTGGTTTCTGTGACCCGGCTTTGGTTTCTCTGACTTGGCTTTGGTTTCTGTGACCCGGCTTTGGTTTCTCTGACTTGGCTTTGGTTTCTGTGACCCGGCTTTGGTTTCTCTGACTTGGCTTTGGTTTCTGTGACCCGGCTTTGGTTTCTCTGACTTGGCTTTGGTTTCTGTGACCCGGCTTTGGTTTCTCTGACTTGGCTTTGGTTTCTGTGACCCGGCTTTGGTTTCTCTGACTTGGCTTTGGTTTCTGTGACCCGGCTTTGGTTTCTCTGACTTGGCTTTGGTTTCTGTGACCCGGCTTTGGTTTCTCTGACTTGGCTTTGGTTTCTGTGACCCGGCTTTGGTTTCTCTGACTTGGCTTTGGTTTCTGTGACCCGGCTTTGGTTTCTCTGACTTGGCTTTGGTTTCTGTGACCCGGCTTTGGTTTCTCTGACTTGGCTTTGGTTTCTGTGACCCGGCTTTGGTTTCTCTGACTTGGCTTTGGTTTCTGTGACCCGGCTTTGGTTTCTCTGACTTGGCTTTGGTTTCTGTGACCCGGCTTTGGTTTCTCTGACTTGGCTTTGGTTTCTGTGACCCGGCTTTGGTTTCTCTGACTTGGCTTTGGTTTCTGTGACCCGGCTTTGGTTTCTCTGACTTGGCTTTGGTTTCTGTGACCCGGCTTTGGTTTCTCTGACTTGGCTTTGGTTTCTGTGACCCGGCTTTGGTTTCTCTGACTTGGCTTTGGTTTCTGTGACCCGGCTTTGGTTTCTCTGACTTGGCTTTGGTTTCTGTGACCCGGCTTTGGTTTCTGTGACCCGGCTTTGGTTTTTGTGACCCGGCTTTGGTTTCTATGACCCGGCTTTGGCTTCTCTGACCCGGCTTTGGTTCTTGTGACCCGGCTTTGGTTTTTGTGACCCGGCTTCGGTTTTTGTGATCCGGCTTTGGTTTATTTGACCCAGCTTTGGTTTCTTTGGTCCAGCTTTGGTTTATGTACACCGGCTTTGGTTTACCTAGCTTTGGTTTCTCTGACCCGGCTTTGGTTTCCGTGACCCGTCTTTGGTTTTTGTGACCCGGCGTTCGTTTCTGTGACCCGACTTTGGTTTCTGTGACCCGGCTTTGGTTTTTGTGACCCGGCTTTGGTTTTGTGACCCGGCTTTGGTTTTTGTGACCTGGCGCTGGTTTCTGGGACCCGGCTTTGGTTTCTATGACCCGGCTTTGGTTTCTATGACCCGGCTTTGGTTTATGGGACCGTTTTTGGTGACCCGTGAGAATAGTCTCACGGTTCATATGCAACTTATTTCGTTTGATTTGGTGCAGAAACGAGTGAGTTAGGGTTGGGTTCTCATGGCGGCCATGGCTACCGCGTCTCTAGCCTAAGTTTCGAGCTCGAACAGGTAAGAGCTCGTACGGGTGAGCCTCGAGCTTCGAGGCCCACCCGTCGGCCAGCGAGCGAGGCTCGCTGGCACGACCTGCTTGAGCGAGGGGGAATCCCTCGCACGGCCCCCACAAGGTGCCGACTGCCCCCATCCATCACAAACACAAAACAAAAACTATGTCACTCACTAGTCTAGCCCTATTTTAGGTTCTGCCCGGTACGGTGCAGACCAAACTGTCAGCATGAGGACCAACATAGGTTTTCCAGGGAATCCACCATAGTATTCACGACTGTCACTAGGGGTGGAGCTGAGGCAATGCTTTGAGAGGGAGGCAAGCGCACTAAGACACCCGATGGCATCCAGCGTGGGTCCAGCGTGGCTCACGGTGCGTCGCCTCCACTCTCTGGCTCAGCATGCCCTACGCACTCAGGTTCACATCAGAGGGAAAATACATACAGAGAGGATTAACACGCCCCCTTGGACCTGAGTGCGGAGGGAATGCAGCCAATCTGTGCAAGTTGTTGATTGAGGGCAGGGGATGGGAGTGCCTTGGTGAGAAAGTCAGCGAGTTGGGCATCACCGCTGATTGGACATACTTGCACTGTGCTTGCCTCAACAGCTTCTCGGACAAAGTGATGTTCAACACTAATATGCTTTGTGCGAGGATGCAACACGCCATCATTCTCAGCAATGCGGTGTGCGGCAGAGCTGTTGCTGTGCAATGCAACGGCATGTGTGTGGAACCCCAACTCCTCAAGCAGTCGTGCCAGCCAAATGCACTCACATGCTGCTTCACCCAGCGCCATGTACTCAGCTTCAGCCACACTCCGAGCCACACACGACTGTTTGGCACTTCTCCACGTTACTACTGTCACCCATACATGAAATACATAACCCCCACGACTGCGAGCCCCACGATCACGAGCATAGTCACTGTCACAATACCCATCCAACAACGGACTCACAGAAGGTGCAAAGACCAGACCAAGAGCAGCAGTGTCCATCACATAGCGAAGCAACTTCAACAGTGCTTTAAGGTGCGAGCTTCGTGGTTGTTGGCTGAATTGTGCCAGCACGTTTACAGCGCATGAGATGTCAGGTCTTGTGGTGGAAGCAAGATAGGACAGGCTCCCAGTGATTTGCCTATAGAGTGTGGGATCACAGTCCGGTCCGTAGTCCGTGGTGTTCACATCCAGAAGGTGTGCGTACACATCAGGACTCATCGGTGATTGCTGTCGTGGTAGATGATGTACCAAGTGCTGGAAGCGTGTCGTGAGATGTGCAATGAACCGTCCTTGGTGCAAGCTGAGTGTGCAAGCAGCTCTGTCCCTGGTGATAGTCATGCCCAAGAAGTTAGTGGCCTCACCCGAGTCTTTCATGCTGTAATGTGTGGTGAGCAGTTTCTTTGTTGCAGTGATGAGTGAAAGCGACGGTGACAGGATCAGCAAGTCATCCACATAGACAAGCAGGGCGATTGGAAGACCATGGTCCCAGCGCAGGAAAAGAGAGGGATCACTCAGACTCTGGGTGAACCCCCCCGATCCAATAGTGCGTCGTATTTCTTTATTCCAGCAGCGTGGGGCTTGTTTGAGCCCATAAAGGGCCTTGAGGAGCAACCACACGCGGTCTGTACCATCATCAAACCCCTCTGGTTGTTTCACATAGAGCTCTTCATCCAGTGGACCATTGAGAAAAGCATTCTTAACATCCATTTGATGTATCTCCCAATCCTCGTGAGCCGCCACACCCAGCAGTGCCCTGCTTGTCCCGTATTTGCCAACTGGGGCATATGTATCTGTGAAGTCCTGACCGGGTATTTGGTGGAAGCCCTTAGCCACCAGTCTTGCTTTGTACTTTTCAATGAGTCCTGCCAGGTTCCTTTTGAGCTTGTAAACCCATTTCACATCGATGGCTTTCCGTCCTGGCGGCAGTTGGACCAGTTCGTATACACCATGCTCTAGAAGGGCATTAAGCTCGGCCATCATGGCTTTATCCCATTCAGCCGCATCAGTGTGCCCCCTGGCCTCAGCAAGTGTCTGTAGCTCCACAATGGTGTGATCCACGTTGACCGGACCCGCTGTATGATAAAACTGTCGGTAATTCACATGCGCTACATTGCGCGAGGAGCGTCGCACTGGCTGTGGGGATGACATTTTTGTACTCTCTGTGCTGTTCTGGGACACTTGGGTATGGAATCTGGGCGGTGTGTGCGGAGCACTGGACTCTGTACTCCGTAAGTCAGTAGGTGTTAGTAAGTCCGTGGGAACCGGTGATGTTCCTCCGGTAGTGTGCTCTCGTCGCGGTGACTATGAGTGCACAGTGGGTGTGTGGGGCACAAACACAGGCACGCTTACATAGTCAGGGTACTGCTCAGGGATGGTGATGTGTGGGATGTGACGCAGAGTGCGAAACTGTTTGTAGGACATGTGCTTTAGGAAGGAGGCATCTCTGCTCTCTATAAAGTTGTGATGCGTGGGGTCCCAGAAACGCCACGCCTTAGAGGCATGTGAGACACCCACAAAGACGCACCATCGACCGCGTGGGCTGAGTTTGTAGTCTCTTTGCGGCTGTGCAAACCATACGCATGCCATGGTTCCCCACATCCTTGCTGGTTGCAAGTCAGCCTTCTCTTTAA
Organism: Penium margaritaceum; assembly: GCA_023375785.1. NCBI lineage: Eukaryota > Viridiplantae > Streptophyta > Zygnematophyceae > Desmidiales > Peniaceae > Penium > Penium margaritaceum. The sequence goes on from SZWC01011970.1 coordinate 69,089, forward strand.
ACCACCGTTCCCAAGGTGTGACTGTCTTGGGCAAGGGCCCTTGTGGCACCCTGTTCCATACCCACGTCGCATATTTGACTGCCTCTTCCCAAAAACCAAAGGATAGGCCGGACTCACTCAACAGAGTGCGCAACGCATCACCAAGCGTCCTGTGCCACCTTTCTGCCACACCATTTTGCTGTGGTGTGTACGGTGCAGTGGTTTGATGTTCTATACCTTTTGCCCTCAGTTCTGCTGTTAGGCTACCCATGAACTCTCCTCCTCTGTCTGTTCGCAGTTTCAACAGTTTGCAGCCAGTCTGTCTTTCAACTAGGGGTATCCATTCTGCAATGGCACGCTGGGCGTTCGCTTTTGACTTCAGCAAGAATGCCCAGCGGAAACGACTGAAGTCGTCTGTCAGTGTGAGTATGTACTATGACCCATACTGGACAGAGGGCACCGGCATGGGTCCTGTCAGGTCTGCATGAATGAGTTCGAGAGGAGCCTGGCAGACCTTATCTGATCGGGGGAAAATCTGTCTATGTGCCTTGCCTTCTTGACAATCCATGCACGCATCTGCCCTGAGACCATGCAGGCAGGCAGTTGGCAAGATTTCGTGTGCTGTTGAGTGTTTGATCATGTCCGTCACCAGTTCAGTGTTGATGTGTGCAAGACGGCGATGCAGCAGGTCTTTGTGCCTTTCATCCGTGGATCTGATGACATGTGTCTGTGGTCTGTGTGAGTGCGACTGTGTCAGTGGGAAGAGAGTAAGGCGGTACAGCATGTCAGCATGCAGGGGACCATCAGCCAACAGTGCCCCAGCAGCATCAAAAAGCATGCAGCGTTGCTTCTGCATGAGTGTGGACATGTTTGCTTGGCGGTTGAGTTGACCCCCAGACAAGAGATTCACTTTCAACTTGGGAACATACAGCACACCAGTCAGCCAGAGTACGCCCCCAGGTGTTTGCAAAGCCACTGTGCCCACACCCCCAATGTCTAGCACTTCCCCTGATCCAGTTTTCACACCCTCCACATCATGCGCAGCGTAAAGGGAAACAAACAGCTGGCGATGCGGGGACATATGATGTGACGTAGCGGTGTCAAACAGCCATTCGTGCATTGGGAGTGATTGTGACGTGGTGACATGTGTGTGCGCCAATCGCTGACCTGACGCCTGTGACATGGCCGTTGGCTCTGGTGGCTGCAGCTCCATGGGTATTGTCCACCCAGCCGCTAGGGCCCCAACTGTGGGCTGTTGTGACTCCGCCATGTCAGCATAGACGCGCTGCGCCCACTCAGGTGCCGGTACTGGGACGGTCGAGTTGGGTGGAGCGTAGTAGGGGCCCTGGTAGAATGGAGCTGGCCCCTGATAGATCTGCTGGCCCGCCGGCAGCTGCATCGGTGACGGTGCGTAGGTGACTCCGCCAAAGGGCGCTGGGGCACGAGGTCCTGTCATCACGGGCGCAGACCAAGCTGGAGGGTGCAGCTGCTGCCCCAGCGGTGGGCGATACATCGGGACC
>SZWC01011971.1:13594-38373 GCA_023375785.1 Penium margaritaceum
GCCGCACCCTTAGCACCATCTGTGGCATTCTTGCCCTTGGAGGCTGCTGCTGCTGCCGCCGCTGCGCCGGCTGCAGATGACGCTGCCGCAGCAGCGGCTGCAGCAGTTGCGCCCATGCCGGGGGGAGGGGGTGGGGGAGCAGGGGATGCCAGAGGTCCAGAGACTGGGCCATCCCCTGACTCCAGATCGTACGCGCCTGCTGCTGCAGCTGCCGCTGCAGATGTGCTTTTCGAGCCAGCTGACCATGAACCCACCATTGGGGCGGTACCTGGAGGTGAGATGAGTGGAGTGGTTCCATCCGCTCCTCCCTTACCCCCTTTGGCTGCCGCAGCAGCACCCTTGCGCTGCAGACGAGAGCAGAAGCCGGGCAGGACAGACAACACCACAGTGAGAGCAAGGAACAGGATGACCCCCACATATGCTGGGACCGCAGGAGACGACGCTGGAAGAACTACAGGCATTTTGAATCCACAGCCAAAAACTCCCGCAAGCTGCAATACAAGCAGCATAGCTATACTTCCCCCAGCCAGGTGGAGGAGGCGAGGCACCAGCAGAGACAAGAGAGCAGACGACGGCAGGGAGACACTCCTTATACCTGCCTTGTCCCACCGGCCAGGTCAACAGGCCTCACCACCAGGAATGGCGGAGAACAACCCCCTGAAGGCTTGCTGTGGCTTCAGGTACCATTCCCGACCAGGGACAGACTCTTGAATGCAAGAATGGGCACCTTGTTCCTCGAGAAGAAGTCGGACTGGGGTGACAGTGAGGCGCTGCATGCCCCCCCTTCCCCCAAGCATGACATGACCTGCTCCTGTCTGAACTCCTCCCACCTCAGCAAGTGGCACAGAGTACATAATTGCCGCTGCAGCCCTGGCGAGCATGCAAACGCCAGCCCTTCTGCTGCTAGTTCTACCTGCTCTTCCCAAGAAGGGTAGCTGGACAGCAACGCAACGTGGATGCTCTCTCTACCCCATCCTCGACCCCCGAACCCACAACCATTGTCCCAGGCATACTGGCAACAGGGGGCAGTAAGAGTGTCACGCACCGGAGGGGATGGGATGACCTCGGGGTGGCCCTTCTTCCTTCTGTAACAACAGACGATGAGCGCAACCACAGCACCAATCAGAAGCGCAGCTCCTGCTGCGACTCCCGCGATCATCGGAATGCTGATCGAGCTGCTGCTGCTACTGCTCCCAGCAGGAGGTGGAGTGGTTCCGGAGACGCTGCTGGTGGTGCTGCCATCCCCGCTACTATTGCTGCTACCAGAGGGTGCACCAGAGTCCGGTGAGCCCAGGGGCGCGGAGCCTGGGGGATCCTCTCCACCTGGAGGAGGTTCACCGCCTGGGCCGGTTGGGGCGGAGGGAGGTGTGGATCCGTCTGAAGAGGGAGGAGATTGGCCAGAGGGGTCCGTAGATGGGGGAGACAAGGACGAGTCTGGAGGGGTGTCTGCTTCCGGGGGGGGAGCATCGCTGCTGCCAGTGCCTTCACAAACCTGCAGCAGGAATATTCACAAGGACAGAGGAACCATCGAATCATACAAAGTTCTACTTGTAAGAAGTCCAACTTGGACTTCATCAACACGAAAAACCCTTCTCACAAAATCACATTGTGGACCAGAAAGACGCTCTGCAGGGTTCCGCATTGTGGACATCAATGCACCAAAAGCTTGAGACACCACTGTTGCTCTCGCACTACGAAATGAGTGCAAAAAAAAAAGCCCACACAGTGCACAAGCTCACCAAAGTGAACTGCACAAGCATGCAGACCATGTCGGGATGAAAGCCAGCAGACCTCACCTCGCCTTTGAAGCACTGGAATCCCGTTCCTTGGCCAGTGAAGTTGTAGACAGTCCCGGCCGTTGTCTGGAGGTAGCTCAGTCCAGCAGGGATCGGTCCAGTGAGCTGGTTGCTATCCAACCGAAGCACTTTCAGCCCTGTCAGCTGCCCCCAGGACTCGGGGATTGCACCGCCCAGCTGGTTCTTGTTCAGCTGGATGCTTGTCAACTGCACCAATAGCAGCAGCAACACAGAAGCAGACACAGAAGCACAAGCACAATCACAAAGCTCCAGCATAAGCAACACCACAACCAGCACCTTGTCTTGCTACAGTTGCCAACACAAACACCACCTCCACGCCACCGCCACCGACACCGCCACCACCACCACCACCACCACCACCGCCACCACCACCAGCACCTCCACCTGCGCCAACGCCGTCGCAGCCACCACCACCACTACAACCAATGTCACCGCCGCTGCCACGGTCACCGCAACCACCATTACCACCGCCACCGCCACCGCAACTGCCCCAGCCACTGCCTCCGCCACCGCCACAGCCACAGCAACAGCCACCGCCGCCACCACCACCACCACCACCACCACCACCACCACCACCACCACCACCACGGCCACCACCACCACCACGGCCACCACCACCACCACGGCCACCACCACCACCACGGCCACCACCACCACCACGGCCACCACCACCACCACGGCCACCACCACCACCACGGCCACCACCACCACCACGGCCACCACCACCACCACGGCCACCACCACCACCACGGCCACCACCACCACCACGGCCACCACCACCACCACGGCCACCACCACCACCACGGCCACCACCACCACCACGGCCACCACCACCACCACGGCCACCACCACCACCACGGCCACCACCACCACCACGGCCACCACCACCACCACGGCCACCACCACCACCACGGCCACCACCACCACCACGGCCACCACCACCACCACGGCCACCACCACCACCACGGCCACCACCACCACCACGGCCACCACCACCACCACGGCCACCACCACCACCACGGCCACCACCACCACCACGGCCACCACCACCACCACGGCCACCACCACCACCACGGCCACCACCACCACCACGGCCACCACCACCACCACGGCCACCACCACCACCACGGCCACCACCACCACCACGGCCACCACCACCACCACGGCCACCACCACCACCACGGCCACCACCACCACCACGGCCACCACCACCACCACGGCCACCACCACCACCACGGCCACCACCACCACCACGGCCACCACCACCACCACGGCCACCACCACCACCACGGCCACCACCACCACCACGGCCACCACCACCACCACGGCCACCACCACCACCACGGCCACCACCACCACCACGGCCACCACCACCACCACGGCCACCACCACCACCACGGCCACCACCACCACCACGGCCACCACCACCACCACGGCCACCACCACCACCACGGCCACCACCACCACCACGGCCACCACCACCACCACGGCCACCACCACCACCACGGCCACCACCACCACCACGGCCACCACCACCACCACGGCCACCACCACCACCACGGCCACCACCACCACCACGGCCACCACCACCACCACGGCCACCACCACCACCACGGCCACCACCACCACCACGGCCACCACCACCACCACGGCCACCACCACCACCACGGCCACCACCACCACCACGGCCACCACCACCACCACGGCCACCACCACCACCACGGCCACCACCACCACCACGGCCACCACCACCACCACGGCCACCACCACCACCACGGCCACCACCACCACCACGGCCACCACCACCACCACGGCCACCACCACCACCACGGCCACCACCACCACCACGGCCACCACCACCACCACGGCCACCACCACCACCACGGCCACCACCACCACCACGGCCACCACCACCACCACGGCCACCACCACCACCACGGCCACCACCACCACCACGGCCACCACCACCACCACGGCCACCACCACCACCACGGCCACCACCACCACCACGGCCACCACCACCACCACGGCCACCACCACCACCACGGCCACCACCACCACCACGGCCACCACCACCACCACGGCCACCACCACCACCACGGCCACCACCACCACCACGGCCACCACCACCACCACGGCCACCACCACCACCACGGCCACCACCACCACCACGGCCACCACCACCACCACGGCCACCACCACCACCACGGCCACCACCACCACCACGGCCACCACCACCACCACGGCCACCACCACCACCACGGCCACCACCACCACCACGGCCACCACCACCACCACGGCCACCACCACCACCACGGCCACCACCACCACCACGGCCACCACCACCACCACGGCCACCACCACCACCACGGCCACCACCACCACCACGGCCACCACCACCACCACGGCCACCACCACCACCACGGCCACCACCACCACCACGACCACGACCACGGCCACGGCCACGGCCACGGCCACGGCCACGGCCACGGCCACGGCCACGGCCACGACCACGACCACGACCACGACCACGACCACGACCACGACCACGACCACGACCACGACCACGACCACCGCCACCGCCGCTGCCACCGCAACCGCCACTGCTACTGCCACCTCCACCGCCACCGCCACCGCCACCAACATAACTAACAGCAGCAACTCCTCCATTCCCAGCCACAGCCGCAAAGGCAGAAACAGAGAAGCAACAGCAGAAACCAGTTGGAGCATGTGATGACTGCCACAGTATGTTAATCGGTGGGCAGCAGCCAAAATGGTGGGAGGTGCGACTGCTGGAGTGCCGTGACTTCCACTCCATTCTCTCATGCCACCAGGGGGTTGAATGAACAAGTGGGAGCAGCCATCGATGATGACACCAGCACCAAAGCCTCAACATTCTGAGGTCCGGCCACTGTTCATCTCCAAAGCTTCGTCCTTACTGTGTCAGTCCTCATCCCCCCCACCACCCTTCTCAACTTCAGCCTGCAAGAATGAGAAGTGCACTGCACACAGCCTGCCCACACTGTGATAGGATTCCTCCCAGCAACCTTCGGGTGATGCTGCTGGCGGACACACGTACGTCAAACGCCTGCTTCCCCGTTGTTCACACACCATGCAGCACTGTCGCTGTGCCAAATCCACAGACATTCGTTCTGCTGCTGCAGCGTAGATTGTCGTCATTCCACTCCCGTCTCTCCCACCTTCCTGCTCCTCCACGCACCACTAACACAACACACTCCCTGCTCCCCTCTGTTTCGCCCTGGTCCGGCAAACCACCCACCTGTGCCAGCTGCGCCGTACTGGCAGACAGGGTGTCCTGCAGGTTGTTGTAGGACAAGTTGATGTCCTGCAGCTTCGTCAACTGCGCGAAGTTCACCAGGGGTCCGTTCAAGTTGTTTTTGCTGAAGTTGATGATCTGGAGCTGGTTCATGTTTACCAGCGTGCCCGGTAGCGCGCCGTAGAAGAAGTTCTTGCTCAGGTCCAGCAGGGTCAGGGACGCGATCTGCGCAATTTCCGCCGGAATGCTCCCAGACAGCCCGCTGTCGCTCAGGGCTAGCGCCACCGGCTGGCCTGATGTCGGGTCGCAGGTAACTCCCTGCGAGGTTTGCAAGCAAGGACACTGGAGACTCTGATGCCCGACTTCTGTCAACCATGAACAGAACGTCACCAATGGGCAACTGAAGATGCGACTGAGACGCGGGGCCATGGTGAGTCGTGCGATGGGCATACAAAGTTCACCTCAACCTCTTTCTGATTGGAAACTCACGACTGCTCTCTGTCGAAAGCCTATCTGCGTCAGTGCACGCACACTACATGTGCAGGAGCATCAAGCTACGTATGGAAGCATCCCACAGGGAGCCAAATGCAAAGCCAAGTGCTGCCAGAAGGGAGTCCCTCTCGTACGCCTTTCATCAGCCTGGAGGCTCTAGCTACCGCCTAAGGTCAAGGAACGTCTGAATATCCAGCTGGCGCATACCTTAAACGGAGGGTTGCCGCAGGGGTTACCATTGCTGTCCCAGCCAGTAAGGATCTGACCGCTTGGATCAAGGCTGGCTGCGATTGAGGCCCAGTCAGTGGCTAAGCAGCGACCCAACATAACCGCAGCCACACCCGCTATACAAAGCAACTGCTGCCGCACACTCATGCAACATGGCGCTGCGCCGCCGTTCCGTCTTGGTCGCCCCATAGCGGTCTACCTACGACGACACTGGAAGGGCGATCTGATGCGAAATGGGGGAGCGGGCGATGACGACAGGTATGATGAGTTTCCCTGTTTCGGATTTCCAGTTGCTTTGGAGAAGCTGGTGACGCCTATGAGAACGCTCCTTGTGACCTGCACTGCTGCCAAACTTTGCCGGCTAAAAGCTTGTGACGAGGCCTGCTACCTTCCCCTCCTTCATGCAAGAGGGCGATGCTGCCTGCAGACTAGAATCTACCACTGAGAACATCACCGACGAGCTAGGATGCTCACAGTGACGAGGTCATTGGCCTGCGGCACATGGACGACGTCGGGATGGAGCACTCGACATGACTGAAGGACCAGGGGCTTCCGGGGCAACGGCTAACACGAAGGGTGGTTCAAACGCAAAACACAAGTCAGCTGGATCCCGACGCCTTCATGAGGACAGCAAAAGTCGCCATGAAGATGACTCGACCTACATAAGCCGTTGCTGCTCAGTACTGTGACCTGAGAAGCGCTGGTAGGTTGCGGGAGAAACTGGGAGTGTGCCCGCAGCATATACAGTGCATACGGATGTGGGCAGTCAATAATTTGAAGTAGCCAGTATGAATTTATCCGCTAGATCGATACGATCTCCGCGGGAGGAGCTTTCGTTTTACAGGACAACGTCCGTCCATTGCCGATCGAGGAACGAAAAACAACCTCAGTTAGGTTTTCCCTCAAATGTTGCAATTCCACCACTGGCGCACCGAGGTCAAAGCGCCAGGCTTCATTTCGCGCCAAAGGTCACGTCAGAGCGCGGCGGCAGTCGACTGACACGGGCTGACCTTAGGTTGGACTGAATTCCGCAAACCCTAAAGCGACGACAGTCTGAACCTGGCCAAACCGGGCGTTTGCGTGCTTGCATTGGCGTGGTGGGTGCAGACGGCTCCGACACGGACAGCGCGCTATCTCCCGGCCGACGTGCCGTGACACGAGTGCAACGGCAAGAGCCAGGCTCGGCTGCCGGTGAGGCAGCAACGCGGATTCTAAACCGTCCGGAAAAGGAGCGGTGACAAACCTGCGCCGTGAACAAACTGCCGGCCGCCGTCGTGGCACGCAGCAAGATGCCCTTCCCTTGGCCGTCACTGGTTATTCAACCTCAGGCACGTCAAGACCAGGGCCGAGGGTCCCCGGGCGGCCGCGGACGGCGACGGCCCTAGCGCGAGAAGACGGCCGGTGAGGAATCTCCCTACACGACCACGTGGAGGACTTCGAACAGATTAGGACAGAATAACCATATACCCCTCGTTTCAAACAATAAGCCTGAATCCTCCCTCAATCGGAAAAATAAAAAACATCCGCATCTAACTCGGAACAATACATTCTATCCGCCCCTACGTTAAAATAAGGCTCATCTGCACATGCCCCGCAACAATAATCCTCATCCGCCCCTGAATCGCAACTATAAGTTTCATTAGCCCCTTCTACACCGACGTGGGTTGAAGGCATAGAAGATAAACGAAGTACCCCTCTCGTTTGTCAAAAGACAAGATGTCAACGTCGCATGGCATATGTAGAAGACATGCTGACGTCATATTTTTTGGCCTAACAATCAAACACTCCTCTCTATATGTGTTGTGATGTTTTGGAAGAGGTTCGCGGGGAGTTTGCATTGTAAGAACAGCTCCTAGCAATGCTGTCGCTAGCGTGGCAACACAAGCCAGCTAGCTGACTCACTAGCACACACAAGTGGAAGTGAGAACAGCAAGGGGTTGGCTAGGGACACAAACACAAGTGTCAGAAGCTGCAAAAGTTGAAATATGCAGAGAGGAATGACAACTGAGGTCTGGCCAACCTAAATAGTGCCACGGACCTAATGGATGCACACACACACACACACACACACACACACACACACGGCGCACAACGACGCTATTTTTCTAGCAGGACAAAACAATGGCAAAAACACAGTTTTGGTCACAATTCCCTACAGACACGTCAGAACGACAAGCCGTTTGAACCAGAACGGCCACGTCGACGAGATCTACATCCTGATAGGCTGCACGCCTACGTGCTCTGACACAGCACGAGTCTACAAAATACGGAAGTCTTCGGGGTGCCCGTCGCCACCGGCTGCCGGCCTGCTGCCGCCGTCGCCAGTCTTAGGGATCTGCACGTGAATGGACATGAGCCGAGGGGTCACCGTAAGCTGTGTACGACACACACAACAACATGCATCGGGGTTTTGAGAATACCTATTTNCGATAATTCTCGAAGACCCCCGACTTCTCGGCGGACCTTCTCAAATCCGACCTCTATCGACGCGTCTCCGCCCCGTAGGCAGCGGCAAGAGACCACCTTAAGCTCTCACACACCCTATTCTAGGAAGGAGAGACATCCATGGACAGGGTGGGACGGGAGAGGTGAGAAACGTGGTTGAGAGAACACGTGAGAACAACAAGTGCGTGTGTAACGAGCAAGCGAGGTCTTAGCCGCAGTTGGCCGGGCCACCCACTCAAGTGACTCAGAGTGGGGCCCAGTCGCCACCCCGGGGTCGAACCTGACCGGTCGGCAAAACACCGCCGCGATTTCTCACACCTCAGAGAGACTGAGTGTGTGGCCCCATAGGGTCAGCAACCCGGGCAAGAACCAAACAACTTGCACAGCATGCATGAACATAATTCCAGAAACCACATCGACCATGAGCGTATGTGGTGCATGCATCTCCTCAAGCAATTTCTCAAGTTGCAGCCACCAAGTGGCTCACACTTAACTACTAAGAATTGCATGGTTCCACCACTAAAGGGCGTGAGCATGGTTGGGATCACTCCTGCCTTGCACTCGAACAGCCTTGCTTGGACCATGGCTTCAATGTTGTTCAGTCACCTGCAGTGGGTGAGTGAGTGAGTGAGTGGGTGGAGACAAGAGGTCACTTGCGTGTGTGTCAAACACTAACACTCCCCCATGACCCACAGACGAACAACCCACACAACGTACAAGGGTTCACGACGAGTGGAACGAAAACATCACATCAGCCAGGTGGATCACGAGCGCGCAACAAGCCAACAGCATGCACAACTGCCTTGAACATTCCACTGCTAAGAGCTTTGGTGAGAAAGTCTGCACGCTGTTGACGCGTGTCGACCCAGACAACCTGAACATCTCCTACGGCAATGCGCTCACGCACAAAGTGATGCTCAATGTTGATGTGCTTGGTGCGAGAGTGGTGCATGCCATCATGCTCTGCAATTGCCTTAGTGCTCTGGTTGTCGCAGCGCAGAGTGATGCAGCGGATGGGCATGCGAAGCTGCTACAACAAGCAAGAAAGCCACACACTCTCACACGTACCTGCGCCGAGTGCAACATACTCAGCCTCACTGGAGCTGCGCGCCACGCATCCCTGTTTGCCACTCTTCCATAAAATAGCAGTGCCACCTACAAGGAAGATGTAGCCTGTGCGGCTACGCGCATCCGCATCATGGGCTCATTCATTGTCAGTGTACCCATCATCAACCACAGAGGGCTGGGACCTGTAACACAGGCCGACACGTGTAGTAGACAAGGCGTAGCGAACCACGCGCAGTGCAGCCTCGAGGTGCTTCTGCCGAGGCTACTAAGAGAACTGAGCCAGGAAGTTGACCGAAAAGGCCACATCGGCTCTGGTGGTGGTGGTGAGGTACATCAGTGATCCAATCACACTGAGGTAATCGGCAACGTCGACGGTGTTGCCCAACTGAGATGGGTCAGACGACTTCAGCAGACGCTGGCCTGCCGGGGTCATCGGCGTGGATGCTGTGGGGGTCTCGGCAAGCAGTGAAGAGAAGTGCTCCCCTAGGCTGCGAATGTACGTAGCTTGGTGCACATGCAGTGTCCTGTGTTGACGATCCTCCTTGAGCTCCATGCCAAGAAACACACGAGCTGGACCCAGGTCCTTCATTTTGTAGACCGACTGGAGGAGGGTTGTCACTGACAGAACGGCTGCTGGACTAGGTGATGCGATGAGGAGATCATCCACGTAGACCAGAATGGCTACGAGGGGCTGCGAAGGTGCACTCAAAAAGAGTGCAGGTCGACTGAGCTACGGTGGTAGCCACCTATCTCCAGAGTGGAGGAGATCTCCAAGTTCCAACAGCGTGGTGACTGTGTGAGCCCGTACAGTGCCTTACATAGCCCCCAGACTTTGATAGTGCCATCAGTGAAGCCTGCGGGCTGCACCATGTAGATCTCCTCATCAAGGCGACCGTGCAGGAATGCGTTGTTAACATCCATATGCTCCAACTCCCAATCATACTGGGCGACCAGGCTCAAGAGAGCCCGGGCGGTAGTGTAGCGACCGACTGGAGCAAAGGTCTCATCAAAGTCAACGCCCGGGATTTGGGAGAAACCCTTGGCGGTGAGGCGTGCCTTGTATCTTTCAATCGTGCCGTCAGGCTTCAGCTTGCGCCAAAGTACCCAACGGGCAGAGACGGCTTTACGGCCGGGGTGGGAGGTCCACCAGCTCGAACACCTCATGCTCGTTCAAGGCCTTAAGCTCCTCCTGCGTGGCCTTTTCCCACAGCTCAGCATCAGCGGCCTCCCTAGCCTGACGCACGGTTGTAGGCTCAGCAGGGAGTGAGGTCAGAGAAGGGAGACCACTCGCAGCAAAACAGGCAACAACATATCCTGCTGCAGATGCATCCAAGGCACTGAGAAACTCATGAGAAACAAGTGCATAGCCCACCGCAGAACTAGGATGGACTACACTCATGGCGAGACCAAGGGCGTCAAGCCCTGTAGGCCTGGATGTGGAGCCAGCTGCACTGGAGGATGCACTGGACCGGGTGCGACTCTGTGACTGAGAGGCGTGCGAGACAGACGTTTGGGGAAGGGCTCGGAGTCTGCCCCCACGGGTGTATGGCTCAAGCACAACTGAAGGTGCCTCTAAAACTGGAGGGGAGACTGGCTCAACATCAACCAAGGGTGCCTGTGAGGGGACATCAGAGACAGTACGTTGGGGAGAGTGTGGAGTAGTGCCATCAGACAGTGGAGGGACACTGGTTGGGACGGACGTGGACTCTGATGACGAAGAGGGTGACGAATGTGGTGTAGACGCCGGAGGCATATGAGAGGTGGCCGTGTGAGAAGGGCATGGAGAAGAGGACGCGGGAGAAGAGGAAGATGCATCAGCAAGGTCAAAGACAGGACAAGGACCACGAGGGGGCAAGCTCGAGGAAGACCGATCAGCGAGAACGGAGGCTGGAGTAGACCCACCCCCCCCCAAGCTGACAAAGCGAGGACAAGGAGGAAGGAGGAGCGACCCGAGACAGGTCGCGAGGAAAAACATCTTCAAAGAACAGAGCATCGCGGGACTCGACTATGCGGGCGCGATCTGGATCCCACAAACGCCAGGCCTTGGACATCGCTGAGACACTAAGGAAGGTGCACAGGTGAGCGCGCGAACTCAGTTTGCCGTTGTGCAGGTCCTCAGGAAGCCAAACAGCGACGACACAGCCCCAGACGCGAGCGAGGTGAAGGTCAGCTCTGCGACTTTACCAGCGCTCAAATGGTGTGACATGGCGAGGGAGAGGACCATGGGGAACGCGGTTCCAAATCCAGGTCATGTAGGACATGGCCTCAAAGGAGAAGATGGGAGAGAGTGCCGACGCAGCAAGAAGGTTGCGGACACCGTTAGCAAGAGTGCGATTCCAACGCTCAGACACGCCATTTTGTTGGGGAGTGTAAGGAGCGGTGGTCTCGACATGGACACCAAGAGAGGAGAGAAAGTGGGAGGTGGGCCCAATGAACTCACCGCCGCGATCGCAACGGAAAACACGAAGACGACGACCACAGGCAAGTTCGGCCTGAGGAAGCCAGGACTCGATGGTGGGACACACATCACTTTTTTGCTTGAGAGCAAAGACCCAACGCATGCGAGAGAAGTCGTCTGTGAGATAGAGCACATAGCGACCAGCGCCCCCAAGGATGTCATGGGGCAGAGGCCCCATGACGTCAGCATGCAACAAGTCGAGTGGGGCATAAGTGCATGTCTCAGATGTGGAGAAAGGAGAGCGATGCATTTTTCCTTGAGCACAAGAGAGGCAGCCAGTGGGACAAGGGGAAGAGAAGGAGCTGGCATCCAAGCCCTCAGCGGGTAGCATGTGAAGGAGAGAATCAATGGCGGCAATGTGGATGTGGCATAAGCGGCGATGCAGCAGCTGAGTTTGGGAAGGGGAGAGTGAGCGAGCAACATGCACATGGGCGGCAATAGTAGGCACCGGCGCGAAGGTAGGGACGCGAAACAGGCGATCGTAGCACATGCCGTGAAGAAGAATGCGGCCCAAGATGCGATGAGAGACAGAAGCAATGCCGTAGCTAGAGGAGAAGTCCATGCCCTGGTCGTCGAGCATGGTGACAGAGAGCAGACTCAGCTCAAGCGATGGAACATACAGGACATCAGGTAAGAACAGTTCCCCCCCAGGGCCAACAAAGCGGACAACACCAATACACTGTACAGGCAGGAGCTGACCAGAGCCAGTGTAAAAAAAACGGATAGAGCCAACGGGGCCAAGAGATACAAAGGACGCACGCGACGAGGTCATGTGGTGCGTGGCGTCGGAGTCAAGGATCCAGAAGCCCCCGGACGCACGAACGAGGGCGGGGTCACGACTCACAGTAGCAACGGCAACATGCGGGACAAGACGCTGACCACACGCAGCAAGACAATGCGGTAAATGAAGAGATTGCCATTATTCAATCCACGGCACATCATCATGGGGACACCCAAGAACGTGACCGGACGTCGGACCACGTAACGCCCCATCAACAACACACGCAAGAGGCTCTGGCCCAGAGTTGTCACTCTCACCTCCCTGATCACGAAGGTGGCACTGATGGACGACGTGGAAGAGAGCAGCGTCCAACTGGCGCTCATCCTTTGGAGGGTCAGGAGTGATGACGACTCCAGCGGACGCACGACGGGAAGAGTAGGGCGAGGGCGCCCAGGGAGGAGCAGCATAGGCACTGGAGGACGGGCCGTAGAGGACTGGCTCACCATACCCTGGAGGCCACCCCCAGGGGTAAGGAACAGGGGATGGCGCAGCTGCGGTGTGGTAGGCAACTGCCTCAAGGCAGGAAGGGTGGTGGCGGGGTGGTGATGGCGTGGATGCGGTCCGAGAGAGGGCTACCGGTGCGCCAGAACTATCGAAGGAGCGTGCCCAGTGAGCACGCATGGCCGAGGCCAGGCGCTCGTTGTCGGGCGGTGCCGGACACTTCGGTGCAGAATGACCAGTGGCCCCATAGTTCCAGCACGTGACAGTACTGGAGGTTGGGGAAGAGGAGTTTGTGCTGCCGACGGTGGAGTTGGTGGCTTTACCCTTGCCACGGCCTGATTGCCCGCCAGGACCAAATGCAGAAGATCCTTTGCCCCGTCCACCACCTTTGCCCCGACCCCCCCCCCCACCACTCCCTCGATGTGCAAGGGATGAGGCCGGAGAGGTGGGTGAAAGGGAGGAAGAAGAAAATGAGGTAGAGGGAAGAGCTGTGGTCGTGGCGGCAGTGGCAGCACGATGAATGCGTTTGTTCTGGAGGACACTCCACCAGTCAGTGAGGCGTTGGGAGGTGAACTCCCAAAGGGCACCAATGCCCGGTGGCGAATCAACGGGCACAGGTTCAGCAACAAGACGCTCAAGCTCAGATGCTTTCACCTCCCTGAAGATGTCGGACAGCTTGGGGATGAGGCCGTTGACAATGGACAGAGCGGCTGAGAGCTGTCCAGGGGCATCTTTGCCGAGGTCCTTCAGCAGACGTAGACTACGAGCCCAATAGGCGTCCGTAGTCTCATCAGCACGCATGGACAGAGTGTTGAACTGGACAGTCAGCACGCTCTGTGCAGTGTGATCGGTGATAGTGGTGCGACGCTTGATGAGTGAGTAGGCACCGACAAGGTCAGCAGGTGTGCGACGCGTAGTGTCAACATTGTAGGACCAGATCTCATCAGTGAGTTCATCAGGGCCAGCGTGAATGAGTGCACGGACACCGCGCAGTGGAAACAAATGGGGGGTGAGTAGCGGGATTAGGCAGGTGGTAGTATTCCCAAAGCTGCTCACCTTACTTCCAAGCGCTACAGCGAACCTCCCAGGACGTGGAAGAGAGATTAGAGGTGAACTAAGGTGGTGTGGAGTCAAAGTCTGGCTTGCGGTGCGCAGGCTGCACGAGGGCTTTAGCAGCGGCCGCGCCTGTAGCGGCTGCAGCTACCACGGGGTCAAAGTGCTGAGAGCCAGTGTTGGTGGATGCGGCAGCGGGGTTGGAAGAAAGGGCAGCAGCGATGTCAACAGCAGCAGAAAGCGCAGGCGTGGAGCGCAAGACAAGCTGTAGATGGTTAAGGACAAGGTCGGCGATGTGGTCTGCATATGTGTCCTGGTCGCCCTGCTCGGGACGCAATTTGTCTTCAGCGGCACGCTGTGCAGTGAGAGCTGCTTGGAGAGCTGCGCGCTCTTTGCGCAGCTCTTCCTGCAGTGCCGCATACTGATCATCGTCAACAGGCATGACGTGCAACGTAAGAGGCTGACAAGATTTTTTCGGCAGAGTTTCCCTTGCCCCAGTGGGCGTGGAGAGATAAGAGTGGGTCTATAGTGGTAATGCTGCACAACCAAAGGAAGGAAGGTGCAAGCAGACACAGAGAGTAGAGGAAGAGAAGGCAAGCAAGCTCCAAGTGGTGGGAGAGAGGTTGCTCACCCAGCCTAGCGGTGTAGACTAAACAAGGGAGACAATACTGCGGCAGTTGATGCCGCAATGAATGCTACAAAAGAGGAAGCCGAGACGATGAAGCATGCAACTCCAGTGAGGGCTGCACCAATGAGAGCTGATACGGCTGCTGCAGCTGTGACCAGGAGGCGGACCTGAGGGCTGAAGGGTGAGGATGCTACAGCAGTCGACACCTGAGCGGTAGAGTCGCAAATGGAAGTGACCGCACTGGAGAGTGATGTGGAAGCCGAAGCTGCTGCGGATGCAATGGAGTCAGCTGCAGCTGCAATCTGAGTGGCGATGTTGATAGTGGCTGCAGCAAGGGGGCCCTGATCAATAGCTGTGGCAGTGTAAGTTTCAATCGCCCGCTCCGCTGCGGTGGTAGCAGGAGCACGTGCTGCACGGGCCATGGCCGCAAAAGTGGATGCAACAGCCGAGCTAGAAACAAGCGCTGTCTCCAACAACGAGAAGGTATCAGAGGATATAGGGACGGGTGCCGCTGACTGCGACGCTGCTGGTGAGGCAGTGCGGTGGGCAGAATTCTCTGTCCGCTGTCTAACTGTTGCTTCCATAGTTGGTGCTGCCCCAGAGTGGGCAGCACGAAGACAAAGACTTTACTTACGGGTTCTACGAGCAACAGGTGAGCTTACAGGTGATGCAGGACGACGTTGCTCACGTGGTGGCCCCGTGGCTGGTGCGTTTTGCACCGTTGGAGAGTCGTCAGACGCGGACTGGCAGTAGGTTGAGTACTCCGCGGCGTCGGTATGCGCAAGGTGCTCCGCCGGGTCGTAGTCCCCCTCCCCCGGGTGGTAGCCTGGGCTGTGACACAGGCTGCGACGTTCCCACGCACGCAGCTTCTCCGCCTCGTAGAGCGCAAGTATCTCGTCCGTGCGTGCTTGCTTGCGCCAATCCCTTGGTGACAAGGAGATAGGATCTGACTCCGGTGGTGAAGCCAGGGCAGTATTTCACGCCGCAGATGCGGCTGCCGGTGTGGCTGTGAGGGTAGTGAGGTACGGACGAGAGAAGTGCCCGGTGCGAGAATGCACGCGGGCTCGGCAACGACTCCGAGATGCGGAGCCGGAGAGGCAGGCCGCAGTAGTGGGAGAGGCAAGAGGCCTGAACCCACGCAGACAGATCGTCAAGGAGCTGCTGCTGCGGGGAGGAGGGAAGAGAGCCGCAAGGATCCGAGAGTGGAGTGCGGGGTTCGGGAGTAGGTTGAGCAGCACCCTTAGCCTAGAGAGGCGATGGTAGAGTGGTGCTATTGTGAGGCATCACATGGTGTGGTGCCACAGGCCGAGGGTGCAAAGAATGAGTGTCGACGACGTGACGTCGTTGCACTTCCTTGGCGTCTCTATTCCACGGGTCCCGAATTGACAGAGCGGAGGGAGTGATCCCTCTGACTCTGATACCAGTAGGCAGCGGCAAGAGACCGCCTTAAGCTCTCACACACCCTAGACTAGGAAGGAGAGTCATCCATGGACAGGGTGGGACGAGAGAGGTGAGAAACNGTGAGTGAGTGGGTGGAGACAAGAGGTCACTTGTGTGTGTGTCAAACACTAACACGCCCGTGTCGCTCGACAAACGACTCGACGACCCCGTTTATGCCTCATTCCCAACTCGACACTTGTATGTATATGTTCGATCATTTCGACACTAGTCATCGAAATACGCTTACCGCTAATTACAAATTGCTCAAGTGCCCCAAATTCTAATTCGTGTTTTGCCTCACAGCCTCGGCTTGTTCACCATCTATGCTTTGTTCGGCGGAATACTTGGTATCACAGTGTAGCGGTGCTAGAGAGGCATATGACTACTTTACTCATCTGGAGGACTGCCTCGTACAAGCCGTGAGCGCATCTCGCACGTCAAGACTTCACGGACTTCGCGGCTACCACATGAGGCGAGTGAGTGCAAGTGACGACCAAAAGTGGGTCTTTGGCTAAGACTTCAGTGATGGAGGAGAATGTACCAATGTATGCAAATCGTGAACCAAAAGTGAATGCTGGCGTGGCAGACTTTATGGCACCTGAGACAACCCCTACGGCTTCGACGACCAATCCGGTCACGGACCCGACGTTGATAAACCAGTTGCCCCTACCAACAGCCTCGGCGAGTACAGGGATGGCAGGTGGCACTCGACGACAGGCACATATCAAGGAACTGGGGAACAAAATATCCGCACTCGAGGGAACAAAAAACCACTTGCTCAAACATCTCAACGAAATGATGGAGGCACCTCGCAACGCAAGCACGCGTGAAGCGCTGCTCGTCAATATCATTTCCCAACTCTCGATCATACCCAAAGTTTGTCCGGCTCCGCCACAACCGTTCCATCCTGCCAAATCAAAGGGACCGACGATTTGGATGTGGCCGATGAGTTTGAAGGTGTACTTCACCGCTGATGGGGTCAACGACAATTAAAAGAAAATTGACATCGCTACTGTGTTTTTGCGAGGAACGGCGTTAAGTTGGTGGTACAATCTAAAGACCATCCAACGATAGCAAGAGACCAACAGAGTGCCATCACCGGCCCACGGCGCCCGTCTCACATCACCAACCACAGGCGTCCTACCCTTGGAGCAAATCAATCCACACTGGCAAGACGCGCTAAGGCCACCAACCGACTGAAATGAATTTTCGCGTGCGATGCTCGCACACTATGGACGACTAAACAAGGATTCTGGAGCACGGTACAAGCTCCTGCGTCTAGGTCAGTAGTCCAGCGTCGTGGAGTATAGGTGGAGATTCTGCAAGATAATCACCTGAGCAAACATCGCCCTCGATTAACTCTGTTTTCACTACAACAACGGCCTAGAGCAAGATATCTGACGAGCAATTGCTATTTTTGGCGTCTATAACGACTTGCCGCAGATGAATGTAGAAGCAAAAAGGATCCACTGCGCAGACTACAATGCTCAGGTCCAAAAATCCTATGGTAGACGACCTCCTAACGAGATTTATCGTGGAAATGGAAAATTAGAATTGACGGAGTCCTCAACTCCGATGGAAGTGGACGCCGTCGACCAAAGAGATACGCAAACCTACTACAAGTGCAGAAAGGGAGGGGGGGCGCGGGCACATCGCTCATAATTGTTGGAGCAAGTAGCAAACCAAAAAGGGGGGAAAGTAGCAAAAGAATGTGTCAGGAAATGGCAAAGGGCAAGAGTAAAAGGTGCGACTCTTGTCCGAGAGGAGTGATCTTCGCAGAACATTGACCATCTGAATGGCCCACGTCGCCACAGAGGGCTATTGAGATCGCAGATTTTGACAAGGGGTACGAGGACAACCAACTGGCCATAGTGCTAAAAGTTCAACCTCAAGGATGCAGAAGTCACAGGAGGGTGCTGGCACTGTTGGATGGAGGAGCTTCACACAGCATTGTAAGCAACAACATGGTTTGCAAGCTTGGTTTGCAGACTGAACCAGGGGTGTTTGAGGGAGAAACCATCGATGGGAGACTACGGATACGGAGACTCCAAGAACCACTACGAATACAAGTGGGGGATCTACGAGATATCACAATCCGGAGGTCTTGTCCAACAAGCAACCACAAAATCATCCTCGGATGAGATTTCCTGTACCACTACAATGCATAGGTGAACTGGAACAGCGCAGACGTCTACGTGGAGATTAAAAGCGCAAAATGGCAACTTCCGCATGAGGGACAGAAGCCGACAGCGGAAGCAACCAAGGTGGAAGCAACAAACGAAGCCACGGAAGTGGAAAAGCGACAACCGGCGCAGCCGATACCACACAATGTGGCCAAGCACTGTATTTGACAATGAGCTCGTGTGTGGCTCATAAATCTTAAGCCAATNCGCAAAATGGCAACTTCCGCATGAGGGACAGAAGCCGACAGCGGAAGCAACCAAGGTGGAAGCAACAAACGAAGCCACGGAAGTGGAAAAGCGACAACCGGCGCAGCCGATACCACACAATGTGGCCAAGCACTGTATTTGACAATGAGCTCGTGTGTGGCTCATAAATCTTAAGCCAATGGGAGAAGCGGAAGTAATACCAGTTGTGTCATCATCAGCCTTATTGGACTCATCGGCATTGACGAAGTTCGCGATGGCACCCGAAGAGTTCCCACCACTAATCCAGGAGTTTGTGAACTTCTTCCCCGACGAACTCCGAAAGAGTTTGCCACCTCGGGAAGACATCGGCCATCGCACCGAACTGAAGCCAGGCATCAGTCCTAACGTCCGAGGGTCCTATCACATGAGCAATCACCAGGTGACCGATCTAAAAAACTGCTCGATGAGATGCTCGGTCAGGGGGTCATCCGCCCATCCACGTAACCGTTGTCGCATTGGTACTATTGCTGAAAAAGAACTGATGAGATGCCCATGTGCGTCAATTACCGGGCGTTGAACGACGCTACCATCAAGAATCGCTACCCTCTTCCTCGAGCTAATGAACGTTTAGACCAACTCTGAGGGGCTTGAATTTTCAGCAAAATCGGCTCACGTAGCAAATACCACCAGATACACGTGGCAGCCACCAACATCGAGAAAATGGCGTTCCCAACCCCCTACGGGCACATGGAGTTCACCGTCATGCCGTTTGGACTCACAAATGGCCCGGCAACACTCATGGCGGCAATAACCAACACGTTTCATACCTTGACGATTTTGTTGTGGTGTACCTCGTAGACAGTCTGGTGTACAACTGCATCCCGGAGGAGCATAATGGACATCTCTGAAAAGTTTTCAAAGTTTTGCAAAGGGATATTTTTTGGAAAACTCTCAAAATGTGACTTCGGTCGTCGTTTGATCGATTTTTTGGCACGTCATCAATGACGGAAAAATCACCATGGACCCAAAAAAGGGGCATCACTCACTGATTGGCCAACGCTGACCAACAATCGAGAAATTCAGGTTTTTCTCGGACTTTGTACTTACTACCAGCGATTCGTACGGGATTGCACCCGATTTTCACTGCCTTTTTCTGACCTCACTCAAAGAGAGAATGAGTGGCGGTGGAGAGACAACGAAGAAGACGCGTTCACAGCCTTGTGGAACCTTCTGACCTCGGCGCCAACCCAACAATTAGCAGATCCGACAATCGACTACGTCATGGCTACATGTGCATTAGACTGAGCCATTGGCGTGATTCTTCTGCAAGACCATGGACACGACAAATCACCGGTTGCCTACATGTCTTTAAAACTGCGAGAACCCAAGCTCAACTACTTGGTTTGTGAAAAAGAGACNATGTGACTTCGGTCGTCGTTTGATCGATTTTTTGGCACGTCATCAATGACGGAAAAATCACCATGGACCCAAAAA
Source organism: Penium margaritaceum (assembly GCA_023375785.1). Classification (NCBI taxonomy): domain Eukaryota; kingdom Viridiplantae; phylum Streptophyta; class Zygnematophyceae; order Desmidiales; family Peniaceae; genus Penium; species Penium margaritaceum. Next base: position 33,586 of record SZWC01011971.1, read on the forward strand.
AGGGGCATCACTCACTGATTGGCCAACGCTGACCAACAATCGAGAAATTCAGGTTTTTCTCGGACTTTGTACTTACTACCAGCGATTCGTACGGGATTGCACCCGATTTTCACTGCCTTTTTTTGACCTCACTCAAAGAGAGAATGATTGGCGGTGGAGAGACAACGAAGAAGACGCGTTCACAGCCTTGTGGAACCTTCTGACCTTGGCGCCAACCCAACAATTAGCAGATCCGACAATCGACTACGTCATGGCTACATGTGCATTAGACTGAGCCATTGGCGTGATTCTTCTGCAAGACCATGGACACGACAAATCACCGGTTGCCTACATGTCTTTAAAACTGCGAGAACCCAAGCTCAACTACTTGGTTTGTGAAAAAGAGACGCTACTTGAATTGTCGCCGATGCATCATGCGCACTGACCACCACGTGTTGAAACATTTGAAGACAGAGATGAACATCATTCGATGTCAAACCCAATGGATGGAGTTGCTTGAGTCCGGGTGCGATTATATAATCAAGTAACGACAAGGCAAAACCAATCCGGTAGACGGGCTTAGCGGCCAACCATGTTTGATGACCAATTTTTCAACCCTACAACAACAGCAAGACCCATACCTTGAACGATTGATTGGACGAGGCTACAACCTGTACGACGGATATGATAAAACCAAAGTTATGGTTCGACGCACCCTACAGGCAACGATGCTTCACTCACCAAGTGGTCGTTCCCTTGGATGACGAACCTTGCAGAATGCTGCTCAAAGAGTGCTACAACACCAATCTTGATGGGCACTCGGAGAGGACAAGACGCCAAAGAAGCTAGCCAAAAAAATGGTGGGACAAGATGCAACCCGATGTGGCCAACTTCTGCAAGACCTGCGACATATGTCAGTGACAGAAATCTCATCGCACGAGACCACCCTAACCTCTGTAGCCGCTCCCTGTTCTGACGGAACCCTAAGCAGACATATTCATGGACTTTGTCACAAGATTACAGGTCACATCTGATGGATATGACGCAATCCTCGTGGTTGTTGACAGGTTTACTAAAATGTCCCACTTCATCTCGATCACAACCACCGCCACTGCCGAGGGTTGTCTCTAAACAACATTGTGTGGCTACACAGCATAGTGAGAACCATCACTAGTGACAGAGATGGTCGATGTTCTAGCTGTTTCTGACACAAATTGATGACTCGCTATTGCAGCAAGTTTCAGATTTCAACGGCGTTACATCCTCAAACTGACAATCAAAACGAGCGGACAAATGAGACGCTTGAACAACTGCTCCGAACACTATGCGAACCTCATGGGACGGATTGAGCAAAAAAACTTTCGACCGCCGAAATTGCATATGATTCGGTAGTTTCCACCGCAATAGGTTTAACTCCATTTGAAGTGGTGTATGGAAAACTCCCTGCCAAACTAGCCAGACTACAAAGTCGTAGCAACAGTTTTGCATTTGACGTTCAATGTTGCAACTTCACCATCATCTGGGTGGAAACACGGCAGATTCTCGCTACAACACTAGTAGCAATGAAGCAAGCAACCGACCGACATGGCAGCGACGACCTCTTCGCGNAGCCAGACTACAAAGTCGTAGCAACAGTTTTGCATTTGACGTTCAATGTTGCAACTTCACCATCATCTGGGTGGAAACACGGCAGATTCTCGCTACGACACTAGTAGCGATGAAGCAAGCAACCGACCGACATGGCAGCGACGACCTCTTCGCGACTAGCGATGAAGACCTCCTTAGCTCGACGAACATCAAGCTCAGAGGATCCGACTATTCAAAACTCAAACCCGGATGGTTGGGACCGTTTGAAATCGAGCACATGCAAACCCCCGTGGTTGCACGACTCAAACCCCCCGACACTATGCAAGTTCATCCGGAGTTCCATGTCAGCAAACTCAAGCACTACCGAGACCTTGGAGAGAACTTCCGTGGCAGAGATGTCCCTCCTCCGCCTCCCGTTCAGGTGGACAAAGACACGGATTACGTCATCAAGGACATCCTTAGCCACCAACGACAAGGCAAGACGACAGAATATCTCGGTAAGTGGCACGGCTATGACACCGCGCATAACTATTGGGAACCCTATGACAACCTCCGAGACGTTGATCATCTCATCGACGGCTACTACCGCCGTTTCCGAGCCACATATAGGCGCGCGGTGGGACGTCGCAGCTAAAAGGGAGGTAAGTATTACGTACCAGACGTACACGAGACCCTTACCTTCTCAAGTGGGCCTTTCTATTATTACACAAACAGCCCACCGTGCCGCGAAGACCGTGATATTCACTCCGATGGTCGAGGGCAAACTGGCCAACTGGCCTGTCCTCAGTGGATGTTCCCGAACCTTGCGACAGCTTTGACCACTCTCGCAAACGTACGAACAAAAATGTCACGACCTTTTAGTCGACTGCTCAACACTTCACGATGAATCCGGATGTATAAAGATGCATCTCGCATCTTCACCGGCGATTCTCAAAGATACCCGACTTCTCGGTGGATCTTCTCAAATCTGACCACTATCGATGCGACCCCGCACGCGTCGCTCGACAAACGACCCGACGACCCCGACTATGCCTGAATCCAAACTCGACACTTGTATGTATATGTTTTATCATTTTGACACCTATCATCAAAGTACATGTACCGCTAATTGAAAATTGCTCAAGTGTCCCAAATTCTAAATCGTGTTTTGCCTCGCAACTTCTACATGTTTACCATCTATGCCCCGTTCGACATAACAGATTCCGGCCAAAAGGCGTAAGTTGTAATCACTGGCGCTCCAAGTCACCCCCACCCCCGCAGCCCTCTTGTCACCCATTTTGTCGGAGCCCTCAGGTACGAGGGCCTCAATTGGCATGTGAGTGGGTGGGCAGTAGGTGGGTGGGCTGCAAAGGGAGCGCGAGAGGGCGGGGGGGCAGTTGACGAAGTGCCGGCCGTTTTTTTCGAGTCCCCCCCCCTCCCCGCACCTCTCAATTGGATCGTGGCCCTCCATCGCGACGGTTGCGATCCAGCACCGCATGCTCGATTTCACCATGCTCGAGCAGAGACATGCATCCATGTTTGAGCATGGTGAAAACGGGTGAACGAATGGGGGTTTTTTTTTTTGCTGGTCAGGGGCGGATGGGGCTCATTGTATTGAGGAAGGGGAAGATGAGGCTCATTGTTTTGCGGCATGGGCAGAAGGGGCATATAGTTCGGACGGAGGGGCGGATGAGGCTTATGTTCCGACGGAGGGGCGGATGGGTCTTATTGTCCTGACGGAGGGGTACACGAGGGTCACGGGTGACAAAACAGGGGGTAATCATCATTTTCACCTACGAGATTAACGGCTCTACAAACATGATGAAAATAGAGGAAAATTCAGTACTATAAATGTTTTCAAGAAGCTCACAAATCTGTCCGNTCCTTGGCCGACTAGGCCAAACCGTGGTGCTTGAGGGTCTCCGACCCTCAAGCCATCCCGTCTCACCGCCCACAGCCCCAGGTGACCCCGCTCAAGCCACGTGGCTCCTTCAACCGGTCGGCGTGGCGCTGCCACGCTACACTCCCCCCCACTAGCAATGAGAGCTGCCTCGGCACCTCCAGTATTCCCGACGTGGGATTCGAGCCCTTGGGCTCCGATACCAATGCAACGGATTCGACAGGATCCTTGGCTAACTAGGCCGACACAGCGGTGCTTGAGGGCCTCTCACCCTCAAGCCATCCCATCTCACCTCCCACAGTCCCAGGTGACCCCGCTCGAGCCACGTGGCTCCTTCAACCTGTCGACGTGGCACTGCCATGCTATATCCACAAACCATGTAAATAACTTAACTCGAATTTGATGTGAAAGGCTAAGGGATTTCAGACTTTGATGGTTCTTTTCATATAAAACATTGACACCAAGGTACCATTTGAAGCATGTTTGATTATTAAGGATTAACAAAATGATCCAAACTTAAAAAACTGCGTCTAGTTTATACGTTTTCATGATTTGCGACTTTCCATTCGTTGAAACCCAAGAGTTGTAGGGTNGGGGCATATAGTTCGGACGGAGGGGCGGATGAGGCTTATGTTCCGACGGAGGGGCGGATGGGTCTTATTGTCCTGACGGAGGGGTACACGAGGGTCACGGGTGACAAAACAGGGGGTAATCATCATTTTCACCTACGAGATTAACGGCTCTACAAACATGATGAAAATAGAGGAAAATTCAGTACTATAAATGTTTTCAAGAAGCTCACAAATCTGTCCGGTTGTTTTAGGAGCATACAAAAATGTCCACCTCACAAAGTAAAACATAGTTTTCCACCTTGCGAGGTAACACAAAGAATTACAATGCCAAAAAGTCCATTTGCAAAAAAGCACACAAAGTGTCCACCGAGCGCCACTGATGCCACGTCGTCCGTAAATCCTCACAATTCTTTTGGTGGCATTTCTACTTCACAACAGAGGTTCCTCTCCTGAAAAGAAGAGTCCAGTAGGTGAAAGTACTGTTAGCAAGTACGCATCCTTGTGTTATTGGAAGAGGACCCTAGGAAGAGAATTTCGCAACACTTATCTTCTTGTTGGGAGTGAGCGTGGATGGACATATTTCTGTGCTGCATAAAATGGAACACAACAATATCCTCCCATGCTCACCTAGACAGACAAGTAAAAAAATGCAAACTTCTTTGCCTTGGGTCCTGTTATGAGAACAAACTTAGATGCACCTGGTGAGTTTACTTTCACTCAATCAACCTCTTTGGGAGGAGAGAAAAATCCACCGCACAATAGACAAGCCAC
>SZWC01011971.1:58144-71653 GCA_023375785.1 Penium margaritaceum
TGATACCTTCAAAGATGAGACTAACGATCTCATGTGTGTTCACATCATTGGTTGTAGGAATGAATCGCATCATCTTTGTGAGAAGATCTACAACCACCTATATAACATCGTGGCCACGGGTCGTGTTCGGAAGAACAGTAATTAAGACCATGCTGATGCACTCCCATGAAGTCCCAGAGATGGGAAGTTGTTGGATTAGTCCTGAAGGCATTTTGTTACGAGCCTTATTCCAAAGACATGGGTCGCATGTCATACAATGCTCACAAACACTCCATATTAGCCACCAATAGCAGTCCAANGCAATGGCAATCTATGGTACTTAATGATACCTTCAAAGATGAGACTAACGATCTCATGTGTGTTCACATCATTGGTTGTAGGAATGAATCGCATCATCTTTGTGAGAAGATCTACAACCACCTATATAACATCGTGGCCACGGGTCGTGTTCGGAAGAACAGTAATTAAGTCCATGCTGATGCACTCCCATGAAGTCCCAGAGATGGGAAGTTGTTGGATTAGTCCTGCAGGCATTTTGTTACGAGCCTTATTCCAAAGACATGGGTCGCATGTCATACAATGCTCACAAACACTCCATATTAGCCACCAATAGCAGTCCAAGAGTGCCTGTTCGGTCTTCCGAAGTCCCACGTGACCTACAATCGTTGGGTCGTGGAACTAGATGATCATGTTTTCTTGAAAGTCTCTCTTCACAACAACTTGTTCTTCGTGTCAAAGATTCTTGCAGCCTCCACCGATCCATACGTGTCCAGATCTGAGAGTCTTGGAATCAAGAGCCCACACAGTATCACGTCCACACCCTATTCACAAAGCGGTTGTAATGGATAATCTTTGTAGGTGGTTGCTACAGGGGTATGGGAGGGTTGGTTGTTAGCATTATAGCCATTGCTACAACAATAAAACAACACCAACCTCGATGGTTGCTTTAATTTCACAAGCTATGGATGTGAATTGGCCACATAGACGTGGAATGGCCACATCTATACGTTTTGGGGAAAATTCTGTATGAATGAGAATCAACTCAGGTGTTCAATCCCACACTCCTATTGTCTTGACAGGTTTGGTTGCGTTTTGAAAACCACCAATGGTTTGTGGTCAGACATGACCATCACATCCCCCTCAGCGTCTTCGAGGTAGTAATCCCACACCTTTAAAGCATGTACCAGTGCAAGGAGCTCTTGATCCCTAGTTGTGTACCATGTCTCCACAGGGATGAGCTTCCGGTTCTCATACGTAGTTAGGTGACCATTCTGCTTGAGGATTGCTCTAATTCCTATTACCAAGGCATCACATCACACCTCCCACGGTTTTCATGGGCCCGCAAGAGCTAATACAGGCGCTATGGATAGAAGCTCTTTGACTTTGAGAAAGGCCTAATCACAGTCTGCTATCCATTCCCAATGCATCTTTCCTTCTCATGAGCCTGGTTAGCGATGTTACAAGGGTCGAATACCCTTGCATAAACCGCCAAAAGTTGTTTACAAAGCCAAGGAAAGAACAAATCGATCAAACATTTTTGGAATGTAGCCAATCCACCTTTTGTGGGTCGACACAGACACCATCTTTATTGACTATGTGTCCAAAGTATTCAAGCTCATCTTGTGCAAACTTGCATTTTCTTACTTTCACCTAGAAACTATATCCCCGAAGGATCACAAGGGCTTCACGAACATATTCTATGTGCTCTTCCATTGATTTGGAGAAAACCAATATGTCATTCGCATAAACCAAAATAAATGGATCGAGTTGTTTAGTGAATGTTTGGTTCATTTCTCATTGGGAAGTTGCCAAGGCGTTCGTTAGCTTGAAGCACAAAACCTGGAAATGATAATGTCTTATGTGTGTTCAAAATGATATTTTGGGCAAATGATCTTCCGTGATACAAATCTCACGGTATGCTTGAGACAAATCCAAAGAAGAATTACTTTTTCCCCTTTGAGTTGGTCAAACAGGTCCTCAGACCGTGACAAGGGGGGCCAAATTTCTATCGTTAGCTTGATCAATGCTCGATAGTCCACTCACATGCGTATAATACAGTCCTTTTTGTTCACAAAAATATGAAGCCACGTTTTGAAAGCTAGTTGTTTTGATACACCCTCTTGTAAGGTACTATTTGATTTAGCATTTGCCCCCCCACCTTTTTATTGGACAAAGATAATACATGGGTCTGAATGGAGGGTCGTCTCCAGTTGAAGTGGAATTGTATGACCCATGTGCCGTTTTGGTGGAAGCCTAGTTGGTCGGTATTGGAAAACATCCAAGAACTCCGCCAAGAGATTTGATTTCATGATTTTTGTCCTCCTTCATGTCGCCCCTAACATTCTACGACCGAGCCAAGAGGTACTGATAACCTTGTCAATTATGACTCTTGACCTCCATTGCAAGGAAGCTAGTATGGAATTTTAGTTGGGTCGGTGATACTTCCGTACTTGAGATCAACGTATGGCTAAAGTATCCCTTTTGAAGGATGAAGCACTTAGATTCAACGTGCATTAGAGCCTTGTTTTTAGAGAGCCAGTGATCCTCTACCACCACGTTGAATAGGTCAAGAAGGTTGAGTAACTTCAATTTGACACTCTGTGTGCAACCTTGAATACAAATTATTTCTTTGTGAGTACCGATCATGGGTACCATATGGTTGTCACCGATGAAAATTGCACCATTCAATGGCTCGTACTTTTGGCGCACATGTTGGGTAATGCCAAGGCTAATGAAATAGTCATTCCCTCCAATATCAGCTATTATGTTCACAGGAAAAATAGCTAGATATCCTTTTAACTGCATTGTGAGAGTGTGTACTCTCTAAAGATTAAGCTTCAGTGTGTGGAGAGCATAGTCGCAGCGGAAAGATAGACTTGGAGAAGTCTAGAAGCCAGAGCTGGAAAACACAAGTTCATTAGACTAAACCGGGTACAGGGCATTTATATTGTCTGGCTGGGTAGCCCAGGACTCAACCTACTACTTTCCTAGCTTGCTATAGCAAGCTACTTGCACCTGTACTCGGTACCCTACTTACACCTGAACTTGGTGTCCTACTTGCACATAGTGCCTTGTGCGAGAAGTCCCCAGCCGTCGATCGTCGAGATCAACGGTTAGTCTTGTCTCTCGGCAAGCTGCAGCATTAGTCTTGTATGGCTCTCGGCGGTGGGTGCAATCACCCTGTTGCGCACGCCACCGATGGTACTGCGACCGTCGCACAGTTGCAGTCAACATTCCGGGCTCTCCCATTGACCGCGCTCGATGTCGGGGGCTCCCGCTGGAGAGAACCCCTCAGCAGATAGCGTGTCCCACATGTTTTTTGCTGAGGGGGTGACAGCCACCCTCGTGTGGCGTGTTCGGAACGCCGCGTGGGGGTGCGTGCGAAACAGCCCCTTGGCGCCAGCGTGAACTCCACGCCGACGCTTGTTCCTGCACTTGCTCGCCCTTCTTGCATCAGCGGTCGAGCGGAGGTGAGCTTGACCGTGACCTGGATTCCGAGAAGCGAAGAAAGGCCTGCATTCCCCCAAAACTCGGACGAAGCCCTGAGTATGCTGGAAAAATGTGGGCACCTCATTGCATTCAGCCCCTCATTGAAGGTGCGACATCACGTCGTTCCTGAGATACTCTTGAAGAACAGTTTTGGCTCACCCAACATGGAAGTTGGCATCTGGCTCCCAAGAGTTGTACTCTGTCGGGTACCCCTTCCACTACACTAGAAACTCACGTCGACGTCCCCTCTGGCGGTCCACCAGAATCTTCTCCACCTCAAACTCATCACTTTCTTCAACCTGGGCAGTAGGAGGTGGAGCCATCTCGTGACCCTGGAAGAAGGCATTGGGGTCACAATAAGCACAAAGCAGGGAGATGTGGAACACCGGATGGATGGTGTAGTGAGCTAGCAGCTCCAGCTTCTAGGAAACGGCCGAATGCTTCTCCATAGTGCAAAGCAGACCCACCCATCGTAGCCTCAGCTTGGGACTCCCAACTCCTATAAGCTACAGGTTAGCAAAGTTAAACATCACCTGATCTCCCACTTGGAACTCCTCCGCAGAGCGATGCTTACTGGCCTGCCGCTTATACTGCTTCCGTGACTTCAATAGCCGTTGCTGCACCACGTCCCAAGTGGTGGCAAACCCTTCAGCAATGTGCTCCACAGCCGAACGAGATGTTGCCATAGCAAGGGCGGCTAAGCTCAGTGGCTGGTGGCCATAGACCACCTCAAATGGTGACTTTCCTGTTGATGTTGACAGTGCTGAGTTGTAGGCAAACTCTACCACTCTCAGCTTCTCCTCCCAACCCTCTCCATTTGGTGGGACCATGCTCTACAACAATTTCTCCAAAGTCTGGTTCGTGCGCTCTGTCTGCCCATTGCTTTGTGAGTGGTATGCCGTGGTAAGTTGCACCCGTGTGCCTAGCTTTTCCATGAGATCTCTCCAGAATCACGAAGTGAAGCGTGGATCGCCATCTGAGACCACCAACCATGGCACTCCATGTAGCTTGATGACATGACTGAGGAGGAGTTGAGCTGTCCCAGCAGTCGTGATGCCCTCGTGACATGCGATGAAATATGCCATCTTGGAGAACCAGTCCACCACCACCAACACCGTGTTATTGCCTTGCTACGTCACAGGCAACCCCCCAATGAAGTCGAGCGAGATGTCTGTCCATGCCCTCTCTGGTACAGGCAATGGTTGCAGCCCCCCTGGTGGCTTGGTCCTCTGTGCCTTGATGCGTTGCCACACATTGCAGTTGCTCACAAACCTCTTGTAATGAGTTGCCATTGACGACCACCAGTATTGGCGTGCCAAGGCTTTGAGCGTCTCGTCAAAGCCATAGTGACCGGAATAGTGGGTGTCATGCGCCTCCTCCAGCAACAACTGCTTCAATGGCGCAGAATCTGGCATGCCAATCCTCCGTTGTTGCCCCCTTTGTCAATACACTCAATCCCATGTGGCATCTTTCAGCGCACCACCCATGAACTCACTGTCCACGCCATATCCGTGTTTGAACAGGCTATGCATGACTGGAGATCCCATCAGCACTGAGATGGAATTGAGGCTCAAGTCCGGCCTCCTTGATAGAGGATCTGCTAGGTTCACCTTCCCAGGCTTGTACCAGATCTTGTGGTCAAAACTTCCTTCCAAAAACTCCATCCAGCAAGTCTATCAGTAGCTGAGGTTCGGCTGCATCTTTAGGTACCTCAGGGCGTAGTGAGCCATGAAGACCACGCAGCGTTGTAACTCGATGTAGCACCTCCATTGCTTAAAGATATGGATCATTGCCAATATCTCCTTCTCATGGATTGCGTGGTTCAGCTGCGCACCTCTCAACTTGCACAATGCCCATGCAATCAGCTGCGGCCCCTTCCTGTGATCTTGCATCAGCACCGCCCTAATGGCATAGTCGCTTGCGTCCGTCGCCATGATGCACTCCTAAGATGAATTCGGATGCACTAAGACCAGAGCATCACACATTGCAGCCTTGAGCTCCTTGAAGCTCTTGTGCTCCCAATCATCCCATTCCCACTAGAGATCCTTCCTCAGCAGCTGACTCAACGGCGCACCCTTTTCTGCGTACCTTCGGATGAATTTCTTGCAGTAGTTGACAAACCCCAGGAAGACCTGGATGTCACGTACACACTTTGGTGTTGGCCACGAATTCACTGCTTCCACCTTCTTTGGGTCCATGCGGAGACCCTTGCCACTAACAATGTGCCCAAAGAACTTGACCTCCCTTTTCTCGAACTCGCAATTGGAGAGGTTCGCAAACAGCCTCTCTTTTTTGGAGAATGTCCAACACCTTTCAAAAATGTTGCTGATGCTCTCCCATAGTTCAGGAGTAGATGAGGATGTCATCGATGAACACCACCACAACCTGGTCTATATGAGGCTGGAATATCTTGTTCATGAGGCTCATGAACGTTGCAGGTGCGTTGGTCAATCCAAACGGCATCACGAGGCACTCACAATGGCCGTACCGCGTCTGAAATGCCGTCTTCTCCACATCCTGCTCCGCAATCCGGATCTGATGGTATGTTGAGCGCAAGTCAATCTTGCTGAAGTATTGTGCTGCCCTCAGCTAGTCAAACAACTCCTCGACCCTTGGCAAGGGGAACCGGTTCTTGATCGTTACGTTGTTTAGCGCGTGATAGTCCACGCACATCTGCAACTCCCCTATCTTCTTCCTCACAAAGAGGACCGGTGTAGCGTAGGGTGACACCGACGGTCTGATGAACCCTTGCTCCGCCAGCTCCTCCAACTGCTTCTTAAGTTCACCCAACTCATTATCAATCATGCGATAAGCAACCCGCACTATTGGAGTTGCTCAAGGAACCAGATCAATTTTGTGGTTGATGTCGTGCTTCAGTGGTAAACCCTTTGGCAACTTAGTAGGAAACACATTACCATAGCTGTCAAACACTCCCTTGATGCCCCCCAACAGCTCTACTAATAGTGTTTTTTGCTGCTCTCCCTCTTGTTGCTTTGCCTCTGCTACCAACACTTCCACTCTTCAGCTCTTACCTTTTGCCGCACCCACACAAGGTACACTCTGTCCCCTTTACAATGACATCGCTTCAGCTACACGTAACTCAACTACAGCACCTTTGCTGCCTTGGAGTCCTTCTCCTTTGCCCACAATGGCAAAACAATTTGCTCTCCGCATTTCTTCACTTTCACCTGGCTGTGCACCCAATCCACATGAAATGGGTGTTTTCACTCAATTGCGATCGAGGGATGACCCTTTTAAAAATAGTTCTGTCAATGCGTAAACCCCCTATTACGATGTAGGTTTCATGCTTTGCGCGGGCTCTGCCCGCACAAAACATACAAAACCCTTAATTGTAGAAGGGGGTTTGTGTGCCAACAAAAGAATTGAAAATGAGGGTCATTGCTCGATCGCGATCTCGCAAGGGAGTGAGGGTTGCGATTGAGTGAAGGTCACGTGATCCTCCTCGCCATGCTCGATGAGCAACACATGTTGCAGACTGAGCATGGAAAGCAAGGTCTCATTCTTTTTCTTTTAAGTGTTGGATATGGCAGACATAAAGTTACGCTAGTGGAGCTCTAACCGAGCTCCAAACATGCATCGACTGAAGATACTCCTAAGAAAATCTCATTACACCACAAGTGCTAGAGGAGAGGACGGTTTTCTTGGTTGAACCTGGGATCTTGCCTTGTTAGTCATGGGTTCACCGTTGTAAAAAAAACCAAAAGAGAAGGGAAAAAAACAGTTTTCCATGGTGTGAACGAAATTCACTTGAAAAATCTTCAATGCAAGAAGTTGAGCACCAATAGTACCAATAGAATAGAAGCAACCTTGGGATATCTCATTGAAACACCCAGAAAGAGTGACCATTCAAAAGCCTTTACATGGCATAACGTGGGTTGTACATGCGCTAAACAATTTTGTGATAAAACCACTACAGTTTATAATAGGTTACAAAACTACAACAGTGACGTGCATCAAGATGAAATCTTGACTGTGTACAATAACAAGAATGAAAGCACCATACATGCTACCACCACTCCACGACACATCTACTTACTGCAACAATGAAAAGCATCACTATTGCATTACTGGTAGTAGCACGAGTGCTGGTTGTAAAATGTTTTACCTGTGTAAAATCCACCACTGAAAGCAAGTGTCGGTTGCACACTTTTCACCAATTCCAAATGCAATAGTGATGCTAGTGCCAAATGTACTGCTCATGGTCTTAAGGGTACATTTCCAAAGTAGATGCCGATTGTATATCCACGTGGGTGCCCAGTGTACCAAGGATGCCGGATACCGTACTTAACTTGGATCTTGATATTGACCTTTTTTTCAGTGAGTGAAATTTGTCAAGAAAGATCACCCGCTGAGTTTAGAAGAAGTACTTTATTCACTTACTTATGTGTTTAATTACTTTGTTCACTTTGCTTTATTTTGATTCCATGTTCAGTGAAATCATGTGTGTCCTTCATACTTGCATTTTTTGCATTTCATGGAGTGGCTCATCATTGCCCAGTTGTGTGTGTGTGTGTGTTTTCTTTTTAATTTGTTTTTTTACGCAACACTTGTTTGAGTCACCCATTGTGAGGTTGAAAGTGTATTCATGGCGTGCATGGAGTAGCCCAGGCAGGTGTCATATGGACGTCATCGGATGAGTTGCCAATGCATTTCAATCGTCAAAGCTAGTGCCAATCCTGCACTGCCAAGCCTACAATGGAGGACAACATCGTCGTTCAATTTTACGAACAGAACTGTTTTATCCGTCGACTCGATGAAAGCAATACTGAATATGACTCAATGATGAATTCAAGGGATAATCCCAAAATAAATTAAAGAGTTATTGATATACCCAAAAAAAATCGGAGAGGAAAAAAATGAATGAAAAAATTATGCAACTGCTCAGTCGACAAAATCAAAGTTAAGTAGGGTAAGTCATTTGTTCTGGGATTTCGGTATGATAAGAAAGTGAATGCCGGATGCACCGAACACACACACGATGATTGAAATTCACCTACAAGGGTGCATCGCACCAAACACACAAGTGCTTGTTTACCCAAGAATCTGACCGACATGGGAATACAATTGTAGCATTCACGCGAACACACCATTACCACGAGTGCTGAATGCGTGATTTACAAGCGTGTTAGACGAAACATTGACACAAGTGCTAAATGCACTGTTATCATAAATACTGATTGTACGATTGAAAAAAAGTGCAAGTTGCACTTTTGGCACGGGTGCCAATCACACCATTAATGTGAGTGTCAAAATCACTATGGACATGAGCTAGCCCGAAAAACTCGTCATGTTCGTGTCGATGATATGGCACGTGTCATAGGTGCCGATTGCATTGATAACATGGGTGTCGACTGCACCCTATTGTTACATCTAGCTTTCTTGTGGAAAATTGCCAAATAGAAGAGTATGATCTATGCTTAGAGTGATCCTACTGGCAAGTGCACCAAGGGCGTTAGATGAAATGCCAAAGAAAAAGCGATGCGACATTTGAGAGACGTTAACTCAAGGATGGTCATACTACCGAATCATCGAAGGGGAGAACTGACGAGTATGTTAAAAAAGGACCACACACGGCTGTGTTGAGAAGAGGTATACCTCGATGGATGAGCAAAAGCAATAGAGTCTCATCCATCTCGGACAACAATGACCATTTGAAGTCAAGTGTTTTCCCTTTTCCAATAGCAGTATGGAAAGATACTTCCAAAAGAGGTACGAGTAAGAATTTAACATATGAATCACATGTGTTAGCAAGAAGAATCCCTCAAACTTGGACCAAACTAAAGGTGGAAGGACTCATCCGCAAGCATAGATGGAACGTGTGACAAAAATCCAAATCGGCTGAGCTTGTAGCTTGTACGACAGGGAGATGTCAACACGTATGACCAAGTGACAAAGGTAGCCCTGTTTCCAATGGATCAAAGTATGTGATTCATACCATTGTACCTTAGTCACGTGAAATTGGATAAAGTGCATGAGATACAGAAAGAATAGTGTCCACTAACTGTTGTTTCATCGATAACCACATCAAGTTTTGGAAGTTGTGATAGATGAATGATTGTTTTGTGGCATTCAATCAATCTCAACATACCAACTGATGTTTTGCATGAGCAATGGCAACATGAATCCACAAAACAAGTATTTTTGTGGTTTCCATGTGTACGCTACAACAATTGCACATCCCATTACGCTCAATGTTCGAAAGCAAGCATGACCATTTGTCGACAGAGCCCATGTCATGGCTGAGTCGTGACATGTTGAACAGACTTGCTGTGCCATCACACCAACTTTGATGCTAGAGGACTGAAATCATGCAATGAATACACAACGTGTTATTGGAGAGCCTCAGAATGAAATTCACAGTATGCATTAGAAATGTAATGGTTTCAAGTCAGGTACCTGGATGCATCAGTACCTGTCACAGAATCTGTGTTTTATTAGTCATAGTCCATGCAAATTTCTGTGGTTGAACATGTCAAGGATGAGGTCCTTGAATACGTACTCAATGGTGAAACCATTCACACCCTATCATTAAGTGAATGATGGATACAAATTGTGGTACCTGACTAGAACCAAATGATAATGAGTGTATCGGCAATCACGCTCAACAGAGAAGGAGGATCTCCAATAAGGATCTTGAATGAATCAAAGAGAAGGAAGGCTTTTCCAGAAGTCATCAGTGATTTGCAATGCCACAGTGTAGTGGTCAAAGTCGGCAAATGTTTCTTTTTAAAGTGTGACAAGACCAATTGAATGTCAAACACATGCTAAACTTGAAGGAGGCACCTTTCTTATGTAATCACTGGACAAGTGAACTTGTTAATGCGATTTATGGACAAATTTTTTTTAACCAATTTCAGTGACATGAGCTCATATATTGTACTAGAGAATTTCCGGTCGGTAGAAATCAGGAGAAACCCCTTCACTATTGCAGTTTCGGGATACTATGGTGATCTCATAGTTATCCACCAACCAAATACGACATAGTTGGGATCATGACACAGTCTAAAATTGTCTTGCAACCACATCTCNGAACTTGTTAATGCGATTTATGGACAAATTTTTTTTAACCAATTTCAGTGACATGAGCTCATACATTGTACTAGAGAATTTCCGGTCGGTAGAAATCAGGAGAAACCCCTTCACTATTGCAGTTTCGGGATACTATGGTGATCTCATAGTTATCCACCAACCAAATACGACATAGTTGGGATCATGACACAGTCTAAAATTGTCTTGCAACCACATCTCGGTGGTCTGGCTGACCACGTACTGACTCAGAATCAAGACTGTGACAAACTAATGACCATTGTGTTGTAACCAAATGTTGATGTGAAAGGAATTGAAAATGTGGGCCTTGAGAAATTGTATTTCTCATGAAAAGTTATCGATGTTTTAAAAATTCTTGAACTTAAGGTTATCGTGACACGGTACACTAGTGGTGTACGTCACACTCCTCAAACATCGTGCAGATAGATTCCGGACGTGCCGAATGCATGGTGTAGCACCGTCTACCCTATATCAATCTGAAAAAGAAAGCCAACAGATTATCTTTTAAAATAAAAACAATCTACAACACGGATCATGGAGGATACCTCTATTGGTACCACCAAGTGTCTTGAAACGACACGAGAGATTATGAAAATGTTTTTTTCCACTCAGTGATAGAAACCACATTTGACTTTGGTGTAGTTGAACCACGCTCTATTGAAGCAAAAGGTCGTGGTCAAGTGGCTCAACTCCCTTGGATTTGTGGATGTTTCAATCGATGGAAATTGATGAATTCAAGTACAATATGTTTTCTTATTTCACTGTAGTGGTATCTACAAGGTTGGTTTATTATTTTCAAATTTCCTCAATGAGGGTGATACCCTCTACAAGTACCTTGGGTAAGGGATACAAATATACTCTATTTATGAATGTACCGAGTGTATACAATAGAAGACATCAAAGCAGCACAAGTTATCACGAGTTGAAAAACATTCCCATGACATATTCTTTGGATTCATTTTCCTACGATACCATTTTTCACAAAGGGATGTATGGATTCCTATCTATAAAAGGATCTCACAAATTCCTAAATAGGCTATGCAAATAGAAAAATCCATGGATGGATTGTCAAATAGAATCCTAGAACGTGATGACATGAAAGGAGAAGTATTCAGGAACAGGTCCTTCCAGGATCACCGGACGTGACTCACAAGTGTTCGATCGCAATGGCATGGAATTTAAACCCAAAAGATGTCCCTCTAACATGTACCGCATGGATTGTGATAATGGTATACCCGTTTGGTGGATACTAATATAACAAACACTTTTTCTGTGGATGCGATACACAGCCATTGAGATCGGGAGTCTTAGCCTACCCAGTCAAAAGGAGCATCCTTTTGACAAGGACGTAAGCAGCAACCTATGAGACCCATTTCAAACAGAAACGAGGGGAAGTTGGTTGAGGTAACGAGCATCTAGATTAAATCATTGTTGTGTCCAATGAAGGACTTTGATGGTGATTGTGTACGCCTGATGATCAATGCAGCCTCCTTAAAACATGAGTGCAATCTTTGGAAAGGAGATAAGTGTTTTCAACAATCCATTTAAGGGCCTTGGTACCTCCCAACCCAATTCGAGCAAAAAATCAAGTTGCATGTGCTTTGAAAAGCCTGGTTGAGTTCAACCAACCATGTCACGGGTGCTAAAGGAGGTCTGGTAGACCTATCCGTGGTCATGAATACTTCGTTGCAAACCAAGAGATCAATGAGTGGATCCTGGATTGCATGTACTGACATTTGTTGGAGGTACCACATCGACAACAACCCCTTGGAAGAAATAACTTCCTACGCACATGTGAAGTTTCATGTAGACTTTCGTTAATCGGCCGTAGAGAGGCTTCTTGCAAAGGGGGAGGAGGCATCACAGCAACAGCTTGTTGAACACATATCACACTACATTTGGGAAAATTCATCATGTTTTCCCTCTTCCAAACTGACAAGATATTTTTCACAATTTTGGACTAAAAGAGCATTGACCATGTCGCTGATACAAATGTGTGATGAGTCCTTGATATGGACACACCAACAACTGTGGGGAATGTATGAAGATGGTACGTTTCTCATCCTGGAAAAAGCCAGTGGATCATGTAATCAACATTGGATGTTGTACACAAATGACCGTATTCACAAATATTGCACATGTGTGTGGTTGATTGTATGTGAATGTGATGCAAACGGGTTGCGGATAACAATAGTTGCGATGGGAGATCCACCCTGCCAATCCTCCTCTAGTCATAGAAGTGCTAGGGATCCTATTTCTATGCGGCGTTGCAACATGGAACAACTATGATTGAGATGCATGTTTAAAAAATGCACAATGAAGACCGTTCATTTGGGTGCCTCTTGTCTCAGCCAAAATGGCTGAGGCGACCATTCACCCACTCTCATTTGATGAAAAACCTGCGGGCATGCGTTTTGGCTCTACATTAAGTCGCAAAACAGACCACATTTGTTATGTTTCAGCCTCGCTATTAAATCTCAGTTCCCAAAGATCTTGGCGAGGTTTCTCAAATCCGCATGTGACATCATAAATTCACATGTTCCATGTTCAATGAGCACCCCTGACCTTGAACATGCCTCACTTTATTGGAAGTTGTGTACATGCACTTAACACTTGTCCTCAAAGTACACTTACCTCTGCTTCGAAATGACACAAGTGTCCCCTTTCTCAAACTGGTGATTTCTCCAAAACATTCTCCCTATGAACAAGTAGACGTTATTTCCATGCCAACCTTAGCATAAAAGCACAATGGAGCTGGAGGGACATCAAACAAATTTACTCCTATGCAAAAATCTCTCATCTATCTTCAGCACTTAAAAGCCTTGGTGGCCATATGCTCCAACAACTCAAATCTATGCTGAAAGAGATTTGCAACTCATGGAGGTAGGAAGTAGTACTCAACAAGAGAAATAGCAAACTCTCTATTGATCTCCAGGTTTACCCCCCCCCCCC
>SZWC01011973.1:7420-29965 GCA_023375785.1 Penium margaritaceum
TGGCACAACTCTGGCACAACTCTGGCACAACTCTGGCACAACTCTGGCACAAATCTGGCACAACTCTGGCACAACTCTGGCATAACTCTGGTACACCTCTGGCTTAACTCTGGCACAACTCTGGCACAACTCTGGCACAACCCTGGCACTACTCCGGCACAACTTTGGCACAACTTTGGCACAACTCTGGCACAATTCTGGCACAACTCTGACACAACTCTGGCATAACAATGGCACAACTCTGGCACAACTAATGCAAAAATCTTGCACAACTCTGGCACAACTATGCAACAACTCTGGCAAAACTCTGGCACAACTCTGGCACAAATCTGGCACAACCTTGGCACAACTCTGGCACAACCCTGGCACAACTCTAGCACAACTCTGGCACAACTCTGGTACAACTCTGGCATAACTCTGGCACAACTCTAGCACAACTCTGGCACAACTCTGGTACAACTCTGGCATAACTCTGGCACAACTCTAGCACAACTCTGGCACAACTCTGGTACAACTCTGGCATAACTCTGGCACAACTCTAGCACAACTCTGGCACAACTCTGGTACAACTCTGGCATAACTCTGGCACAACTCTAGCACAACTCTGGCACAACTCTGGTACAACTCTGGCATAACTCTGGCACAACTCTAGCACAACTCTGGCACAACTCTGGTACAACTCTGGCATAACTCTGGCACAACTCTAGCACAACTCTGGCACAACTCTGGTACAACTCTGGCATAACTCTGGCACAACTCTAGCACAACTCTGGCACAACTCTGGTACAACTCTGGCATAACTCTGGCACAACTCTAGCACAACTCTGGCACAACTCTGGTACAACTCTGGCATAACTCTGGCACAACTCTAGCACAACTCTGGCACAACTCTGGTACAACTCTGGCATAACTCTGGCACAACTCTAGCACAACTCTGGCACAACTCTGGTACAACTCTGGCATAACTCTGGCACAACTCTAGCACAACTCTGGCACAACTCTGGTACAACTCTGGCATAACTCTGGCACAACTCTAGCACAACTCTGGCACAACTCTGGTACAACTCTGGCATAACTCTGGCACAACTCTAGCACAACTCTGGCACAACTCTGGTACAACTCTGGCATAACTCTGGCACAACTCTAGCACAACTCTGGCACAACTCTGGTACAACTCTGGCATAACTCTGGCACAACTCTAGCACAACTCTGGCACAACTCTGGTACAACTCTGGCATAACTCTGGCACAACTCTAGCACAACTCTGGCACAACTCTGGTACAACTCTGGCATAACTCTGGCACAACTCTAGCACAACTCTGGCACAACTCTGGTACAACTCTGGCATAACTCTGGCACAACTCTAGCACAACTCTGGCACAACTCTGGTACAACTCTGGCATAACTCTGGCACAACTCTAGCACAACTCTGGCACAACTCTGGTACAACTCTGGCATAACTCTGGCACAACTCTAGCACAACTCTGGCACAACTCTGGTACAACTCTGGCATAACTCTGGCACAACTCTAGCACAACTCTGGCACAACTCTGGTACAACTCTGGCATAACTCTGGCACAACTCTAGCACAACTCTGGCACAACTCTGGTACAACTCTGGCATAACTCTGGCACAACTCTAGCACAACTCTGGCACAACTCTGGTACAACTCTGGCATAACTCTGGCACAACTCTAGCACAACTCTGGCACAACTCTGGTACAACTCTGGCATAACTCTGGCACAACTCTAGCACAACTCTGGCACAACTCTGGTACAACTCTGGCATAACTCTGGCACAACTCTAGCACAACTCTGGCACAACTCTGGTACAACTCTGGCATAACTCTGGCACAACTCTAGCACAACTCTGGCACAACTCTGGTACAACTCTGGCATAACTCTGGCACAACTCTAGCACAACTCTGGCACAACTCTGGTACAACTCTGGCATAACTCTGGCACAACTCTAGCACAACTCTGGCACAACTCTGGTACAACTCTGGCATAACTCTGGCACAACTCTAGCACAACTCTGGCACAACTCTGGTACAACTCTGGCATAACTCTGGCACAACTCTAGCACAACTCTGGCACAACTCTGGTACAACTCTGGCATAACTCTGGCACAACTCTAGCACAACTCTGGCACAACTCTGGTACAACTCTGGCATAACTCTGGCACAACTCTAGCACAACTCTGGCACAACTCTGGTACAACTCTGGCATAACTCTGGCACAACTCTAGCACAACTCTGGCACAACTCTGGTACAACTCTGGCACATCTCTGGCAGAACTCTGGCACAATCTGGCACAAATGTGGCACAACTCTGGCACAACTCTGGCACAACTTTGGCACAGCTCTGGCACAACTCTGGCACAACTCTGGCACAACTATGGCATAACCCTGGCACAACTCTAGCACAACTCTGGCACAAATCTGGCACAAATCTGGCACATTTTTGGCACAACTCTGGTAAAACTCTCGTAAAAATATGGCACAACTCTGGCACAACTCTGGTACAACTATGGCATAACTCTGGCCCAACTCTAGCACAACTCTGGCACAAATCTGGCACAACTCTGGCACAACTCTCGTACAAGTCTGGCACAACTCTTGTACAACTCTGGCACATCTCTGGCACAACTCTAGCACAACTCTGGCACAAATCTGGCACAACTCTGGCACAACTCTCGTACAAGTCTGGCACAACTCTTGTACAACTCTGGCACATCTCTGGCACAACTCTAGCACAACTCTGGCACAACTCTGGCAAAACTCTGGCACAACTCTGGTACAACTCTGGCGCAACTCTGGCACAGCTCTTGCACATCTCTGGCACAACTCTGGCACCACTCCGGCACAACTCAAGCACAACTATGGCACAAATCTGGCAAAAGTCTGGCACAACTCTGGCACAAATCTGTCACAGCTCTGGAACAACGTTAGCACAACTTTGGCACAAGTCTCGCACAGCTCTGGGACAACTCTGGCACAACTCTGGCACAACTATGGCAGAACTCTGGCACAACTGGCGCACAACTCTGGCATTACTCTGGCACAACTCTGGCACAACTCTTGCACAACTCTGGCACAACTCTGGCACGACTCTGGCACAACTCTGGCACAACTGTCGCACAACTCTGGCATAACTCTGGCACAACTCTGGCACAACGCTGGAACAACTTTGGCACAACTCAGGCACAACTCTGGCACAACTCTGGCACGACTCTGGCACAACTCTGGCACAACTGTCGCACAACTCTGGCATAACTCTGGCACAACTCTGGCACAACGCTTGCACAACTCTGGCACAACTCTGGCACAACTGTGGCACAACTCTGGCACAACTCTGGCACAACTCTGGCACAACTCTAGCACAACTCTGGCACAACTCTGGCACAACTCTGGCACAACTCTGGCACAACTCTGGCACAACTCTGGCACATCTCTGACACAAATCTGGCACAACTCTGGCACAACTGTGGCACAACTCTGGCACAGCTCTACGACAACTGTAGCACAACTCGAGCACAACTCTGGTATGCACAATGTTTATGCACAATGCTTATGCACAGAGTTTTTTGCACAAGGTTATGCACAAAGTTCATGCACAATGTTTATGCACAAAGTTTATGCACAAGGTTTATGCACGAAGTTTGAACACATAGTTTATGCCTAAAGTTCATGCACAACTTTCATGCACAAAGTTTATGCACAAAGTGTAAGCGCAAAGGTTATGCACAGATTTTTGCGCAAAGTTTATGCAAAATGTTTATGCACAAAGTTAATGCACAAAGTTTATGCATAAATTTTGTGCGCAAAGCTTTTGCACAAAGTTTATGCACAAATTTTATGCCCAATGTTTTTACACAATTTTTATGCACAAAGTTTATGAACAAAGTTTATGCACAAATTGTATGCACAATGTTCACGCACAAAGTTTATGCAGAAAGGCTATGCACAATTTTTCTGCACAAAGTTTATGCACAACGTTAATCCACAAATTTTATGCATAATGTTTGTGCACAAAGTTTATGCAGAAGTTTATCCACAAATTCTATGCACATGTTTTATGTACAACGTGAATGCACAACGTTTATCCACCCAGTTTATGCACAACGTTTATGCACAAAGTTTCTGCACACGTTTTATGCACAACGTTTATGCAATACATTTATGCACAAATAGTATGCATAAATTCTATGCACAAAGTTTATGCACGGAGCTAATGCACGCATTTTATGCACAATGTTTATGGACAAATTTTACGCACAAATGTAATGCGCAAGGTTATGCATGAAGTTAATGCACAAAGTTTATGCACAAAGGTTTTACAAAAAGTTTGTAGAAAACATTTGTGCACAAAGTTCACGCACAAGGTTTATGCACAACTTTTTTCCACAAATTTTATGCACAGAAGTAAATGTACAATTTTTTTGCACCAAGTTCACGCACAAAGTTTATGCACAAATTTTTTGCACAAAGTTTAAGCACAACGTTTATGCACAAAGTTAATGTACAAGGATTATGCACAAATTTATGCAGGAAGTTTATGCAAACTTTTCTCCACAATATTTACTCACAATGTTTATGCACAAAGTTTTACAAACACAGTTCATGCATAAATTATGTGCACAACGTTTATGAACAAAGTTTATGTACAGCGTTTATGCAAAACGTTTATGCACAAAGCTTATGCACAAAGTTACTGCACAAAGTTTGTGGAAAACTTTTGTAAAGAACATTTATGCGCAAAGTTCACGCACAAAGTTTATGCACAAAGTCTATGCACAATTCTTATGCACAAAATGTATGCACAATGTTTATGCATAAAAATTATGCACAAATTGTATGCACAAAGTTTATGCACAAAGTTTATGGACAACATTTATGCACAAAGTTTATGCACAATGTTTATGCACAAGTTTTATGCGCAAAGCTTATGCACAAAGTTTGTCCAGAAAGTTTAAGCAAAAGGTTTATGCAAAAACTTTATGCACAAAGTCTACGCACAATACTTGTACACAAAGTTTCTGCACAACGTTTATGCACAAAGTTCATGTACAAAGTTTGTACACAAAGTTTATGCACAAAGTTTATGCACAAAGTTAATGCACAGAGTTTATGCACATAATTATGCACAAAGCTTATGCATAACGTTTTCTGCACAAAGTTTATGAAAAACATTTATGCACAAGGGTTTGTACACAAATTTTTTGCACAACGTTCACGCACAAAGTTTATGCACACAGTTTGGCCACAATGATTATGCGTAAATTTTATGCACAATTTTTATGCACCAAGTCCACGCACAAAGTTTATCCACAAAGCTTATGCACAAACTTTAAGCAAAAATTTGATGCACAAAAGTTATGTACAGATTTTAGCACGAAGTTTATGCACAAAGTTCATGCACAAAGTTTATACACAACGACTATGCACAAATTGTGTGCACTAAATTCATGCGCAAAGTTAATGCAAAACGTTTGTGCACAAATTTTATGCACAAAGTTTATGCGCAAAGTTTATGGACAAAGTTTGTACACAAAGTTTATGAACAAACTTCACATAAAACGTTTATGCACAGAATTTATGCACAACGTCTATGCACAAAGTTGATACACAAAATTTATGCACAGAGTTATAAAAAATATGAATGCACAAAGTTTTTAAACAAAGTTGAAGCACAATATTTATGCACAAAGTTCATGCACAAAGTTTATGCACAAGGGTTATGCACAAAGTTTCTGAAAAACGTTTATGCACAAAGTTTATGCACATAGTTCGTGCAAAAATGTTATGCACAAAATTTATACACAAATTTCATGCGAAACGTATGTGCAAAACATTTATGCACAAATTTTATGGAAAACGTTTGTACACAATGTTTATGCACAGATTTTATGCACAAATTTCATGTATAAAGTTTATGCACAATTTTTGTGCACAAAGTTTATGCACAAAGTTCTGCACAACGTTTTTGCACAAAGTTTATGCACAAAGTTTATGCACAACGTTTAATCACACGGTTTATGAACAACGTTTATGTACAAATTCTATGCACAAAGTTTATGAACAAAGCTCACGCACAAAGTATATGCACAAAGTTTGTGCACAAACTGGATGAAACAATGTGTTGATTTGTGACAGTGAGCTGATTTGCAACCAAGAATGGATTTGGGATGGGAAGTTGATTTGTGATTGAGAGTAGATTGCGAAAGACATCTGATTTCCGACGGGGAGTTTATTTGTGATGGGGAGTTCCTTTTGCAACGGAGAGTTGATTTGTAACAAATCGTTAATTTAAAATGATGATTCTATTTGCAACCAGGATTTGATTTGTGATGGGGGACTCATTTGTGACCGGGAACTGATTTGCGACTGGCAGTATAACTTCCACAGGAGTTCACTTGCAATGGAGAGTTGGTTTGCGACAGGGAGTTGAGTTGCGCCGGAGGGTTGCTTTGGGTGGGGGGGATTATTTACAACCATGAGTTGATTTGAGACAGGGAGTTGCTTTGCAGACATGAGATGACTTGCAACAGGGATCTAATTTGTAATGGAGAGTTAATTTGCGACCATGAGTTAAATTGTAAGAGGGATTTGCTATGTGACAGATAGTTGATTTGCAACCGGGAGTTGATTTGCGACATGAAGTTGATCTGCAACCGGGATTTGAATTGCAAGGGGGAGTTGATTTACAACAGGGACTTGATGTGCGACCCAGAGTTTATTTGCAACTGGGACTTGATTTGCAAAGGGGAGTTCAGTTATGACATGGAGTTGATTTGCAACCCGGAATTCATTTGGGATGGGGAGTTGATTTGAGACAGGAAATTGTTTGCGACAGGAACTTGTTTGCGACAGGGAGTTGTGTTGCAAGAAAGAGTTTTTTGTGACCGGGGTTTGGTTTGTGACGGGGAGTTTATTTGGGATGAGGAGTTCATTTGCGACATGAATTCATTTGCATCAGGGAGTTTATTTGCAGTGGAGGGTTGATTTGCAATAGGAAATGGATTTGCGACGAGGAGTTTATTTCCTGCAAGGAATTCATTTTTGACGGAGAGCTCATTTGCAACGGGGAGGTGATTTGTGACCAGGAGCTGATTTGCAACGGGAGTTGATATGTGACAGGGAGTTGATTTGTGACCGGGAGTTGCGACCGGGGACTGATTTGGGGCAGATAGTTGATTTGCAAGGGGAGTTGATTTGCAATGGGAGTTGATTTGTGACGGGATTTGATTTTCAACAGGGAGTTCATTTGCGACAGGGTGTTGATTTGTGACAGGGAGTTAACTTTGGACAGAGATTTTATTTGGAACAGGAGTTGACTTGCGGCTGGGAGTTGACTTGCAACAAGGAGTTGATTTTGACCGGAAGATTGTTTCGGATGGAGAGTTTACCTGTGACGAGGGGTTGATATGGGACCGGGAATAAAAATGTGACAGTGACTTCATTTGCGACGGTGCGTTGATTGGCAACAGAAAGTTGATTTACAACCGGGAGCTGATTTGCGACTGGGAGTTGATATGAGACTGGGAGTTGTTTTGCAACAGCGAGTTGCTTTGTGACAGGGATTGAATTTGCAACCGGGAGTTGATTTGAGAATGGGATTTGATTTGGTATGAGGAGTTCATTTGCGACAGGAGTTGGTTTGCAACAGGAAGTTTCTCTGCATTCGAGAGTTGATTTGCCACCAGAAGTTGATTTGCGACAGAAAGTTGATTCGCAACGAGGAGTTTTTTTTGCAAGAAGGAGTTTATTTGGGATGGGGAGTTGATTTGCGATGATAGTTGATTTGCGACGGGGAGTCAATTTGCAACCGGGCATTCATATGTGACTGGGAGTTGATTTGCGACAACAAGATTTTATTCAACGGGGCATTGACTTGCGACGGGTTTTGATTTGTGCCAGGGAATTGATATCTGTCCAGGAGTTGATTTATGATGGGGAGTTCATATGGACAGGGATTTGATTTGCCACAGGGATTTCATTTGGGAAGGACAGTGGATTTGCAACAGGGAGTTCATTTGAGACAGTGAGTTGATTTGTGACCGGGAGTTGATTGGGGACGAGGATTTGATTTGCAACAGGAAGTTATTTTACAACCAGGAGTTGATTTTCAGCCGGGGTTTTATTTTCAATGGGAAGTTGACTTGTAAGAGAAAGTTGATTTGTGACCGGGGCTTGATTTTCAACAGGGAGTTCATTTGCAACTGGGAGCTGATTTGGGACAGGGAGTTCATTTACGACGGGGAGTTGATTTGGGATGGCGAGTTGATTTGCGAGGGGAGTTGATTTACACCTGGGAGTTGATTTATGATGGGAATATGATTTGGGAACGGGAGTTCATGTGCCACCAGAAGTGTTTTTGGGCTGGGGAGTTGATTTTGTTAAAGTAGCTAACAGTTATCACTCCTTTGGTTAGTGAGCCTAGATTAGTCCCATACGTTCTACTTTTTGTGTTGTCTGCCCTGTTGGGCCATGCATGTAATGTTCTTGCGCGACATATCTCACGCTGTGTGCCTGTTTCCTGGGCTACGCTCAGTGTTTTGCCCGAGCGACCTGCGTGCGCTCTCTGTGGTTCGCCACGCTTTGTGGCGAACCACGCGAGCACTGGCACGCGAGACGATAGGGGTCAGGCTTGCTCGCTCACTGCTCTCATTCTTTGCAAATAACTCCCTAAATGCTCGTCTCAATCCTCGCACATGCCAAACTCCATCCACCTTGGTCCCCCCTCACAGCTCTTGAGAGCTCTCTCCCCCTTACACAGCCGAGAGCCAGAGTTGGCCCCGCAGCTAACTCCCAGCATCCCCCCTCACGAGAACAGAGAGCCACCCGGCTCTCAGTGGTGGCTAACTCTTGGAGTTGGCCCTCACACCACCAACCACCTCTCTCCTCCTCTCTCCTCCGTCCTCCATTCTATGGCCTCACCCTCCTCTTGCCCTGTTCAACAGATTTGCGATGGGAGTTGATCTGCGACAAGAAATTGATTTGTGGCAGAGAGTTGATTGCCACAGGGTGTTGATTTGGGACCGGTAGTTCATTTGAAGTGGGGAGTTGATTTGTGATGGGGAGCCGGTTAAGGACGGGTTTTGATTTGCAATGTGGAGTTTATTTGTAACCCAGAGTTGACTTGCAACAGGAAGTTGATTTGCGACGGGGAGTTCATTTGGGATGGGGAGTTGATTCGTGACAGAGGGCTGATTTGGGACGGTGAGTTGATTTGTGACGGTGATCTAATTTGCAATTGAGAGTTGATTGGCGAATGGAGTTGACTTGTATCGGAGAGTTGCTTTGCAGAAGGGAGTAGATTTGTGACGGGGATCTAATTTGCAATTGAGAGTTGATTGGCGACTGGAGTTGACTTGTATCGGAGAGTTGCTTTGCAAAAGGGAGTAGATTTGTGATGGGGAGTTCATTTATGACCGTGGGTTCATTTGGGATGGGGAGTTGAATTGTGATGGGGAGTTGATCTGTGACCAGGAGTGAATTTGCAACAGGGATTCGATTTGAAAAGGGGATTGGATTTGCACCAGGAATTTTGTTTACGAACAGGAGCTGATTTGCATCTGGGAGTGGATTTACGTCCGGGAGTTGATTTGCAACAGAAAGTTTATTTGTGACTGAGAGTATACTTGCAACTGGGATTTGATTTGCAACAGAGAGTTTATTTGGGATGGAGAGTTAACTTGTGCTGGGAGTTGACTTGTAACAGGGAGCTTGTCTATGATGGAGAGCTGATTTGAGACCGGGACCTGATTTTGTACGAAAAGTTGATTTGGGATGTGTAGTTTATTTGCAACAAGAGGTTATTTATGACGGGGATTGGATTTGTGACAGAGAGTTGATTTGAAAATGGGAGTCTGTTTGCAACAGGAAGTGATTTGCAACAAGGAGTTGATTCACTAAAGATTGTTGATTTGTGACAGGGAGTTGCTTTGCAACCAGGAGTCTATTTGTGACAAGGAGTTGGTTTGAAACGGGGAGTTGATTTACAGCAAACATTTGAGTGGTGACCGGGAGTTCATTTGCAATGGGAAGCTGATTCGCAACGTAGATTTGATTTGGGATGAGGATTTGATTTGCAACAAAGAGTTGATTTGCAACAATGCTTTGATTTGCGACGGGGAGTTGATTTGTGACGGGGAGTTGAAATGTGACGGGATTTGATTTGTGACGGGGATTTGATTGGAGATAGGGATTTCATTTGGGATGTGGTGTTTATTTACAACAGGGGTTTCTTTGCAACAGAGAGTTCATTTACAAAGGGGAGTTTATTTAGGACAGGGAGTTCACCTCCGAAGGGCAGTTGATTTTTGACAGGGAACCGATTTGCAATGGGGAGTTGATTTGTGACCAGGAGTTCATTTGCAACTAGGAGTTGATTTGCAATGGAAAGTTGGGTTGCAACAAAGAGTTGATTTAGAGTGGATAGTTCATTTGCAGCTAGAATTTTACTTTTGACGGGTGGCTGATTTGCAACCATGAACTGATTTGCGATAGGGAGTTGACTTGTGATGGGAGTTTATTTATGACAAGGTGTTGATCTGCAACAGGGAGCTCACTTCCAACCAAGAGTTGCTTTGTGAAAGAAAGTTGATTTGCGACAGGGAGCTGATTTGTAACCGGGAGTTGATTTGCGGCGGGGAGTTGTTTCACAAGGGAGGTTCATTTCCAACGGGGAGTTGATTTGTGACGACGAGTTGATTTGTGACCGGGAGTGAACTTGGGACAGGGAGTTCATTTGCAACGGGGAGTTCATTTGCAACCCGGGCGTGATTTTTGATAAGTTATATTCAATGGGGAGTTGATTTGCAACGGAGATTTGATTTATGACTGGGAATTCATTTGCAATGGGGTGTTGATTTTGAAAGGGGAGTTCAGTTGCAATCGGGATTTGATTTGCGACAGGGAGTTGATTAGCAATGGTGAGTTGATTTCCAACAGGAGTTGATTTACACCAGGGGGTTGACTTACAATGGAGAGTTGATTTGCAACCAAGATTTCAGGTACCACGGAGAGTTGATTTAGGATGGGGAGGTGATTTGCGATGGGAGTTGATCTGCGACAAGAAGTTGATTTGCAGCGGAGAGTTGATTTGCCACAGGGAGCTGATTTGCGACGGATACTTGATTTGCAGTCGGGAGTTGATCTGCGACGGGAAGCTGATTTGCGATGGGCTTTGATGTGCAACATGGAGTTGATCTGCGACTGGGATTTCATTTGCGACAGGGAGTTGTTTCATGACAGGGAGTTGATTTGCGACCGGGAGTTGAATTGCAACAGGGAGTTCATTTGGGATGGGGAGTTTATTTGTGACAGATAGTTAATTTGCGACAGGGAATAGATTTGCAAAAGGAATCGACTTGCAGCAGGGTGTTGATTTACGATGCGGATTTGATTTGGGATGGGGAGTCCATTTGCAACCATCAGTTGATTTGGGAAGGGGAGTTCATTTGAGACAGAGAGTTGATTTGTGACCGGGAGCTGATTTAAGGCAAAGAGTAGATTTGCAACGAGGAGTTCATTTGCAACAGAATGTTCATTTACAACCGGGAGTTGATTTGCGACTGGGAGTTGATTTGCGGCTGGGGGTTGATTTGCGATGGATAGCTTATTTGTGAAGGGGATGTGATTTGGGATGGTGATTTGAGTTGTGACGGGGAGTTCATTTGTGACTGATTGTTGACTTCCGACGGGGAGTTGATTTACAAAATCGATTTCATTTGTGACAGAGTTCATTTGACACGAAAACTTATTTGTGACCTGGAGTTGGTTTGCGACGGGGAGTTGATTTGTTGCAGAGACTTCATTTGCAATGGGACTTTGACTTGCAAAGGTGAGCAGATTTGTGACTGGGATTCGGTTTGCAACATGTGGTCAATTTATGAACGGAAATTGATTTGCGACAGGAATTTGCTTTGCAATGAAAGTTGATTTGTGACAGGGAGCTCATTTACAGCAGGGAGTTGACTTGAGACGGGAATTTTATTCGCAACCAGCAGTTAATTTGGGACAGGGAGTTGATTTACAGCGGTGATTTGAGCAGGAGTTCATTTGCAACGGGGTTTTATTTGCGGCATTGATGTAGTCTACAAAGGTGTGTCTTTCTGTGATGGAGAGTTGATTTCCAACGGAAATTTGATTTGCAACGCGGAGCTGATTTGCAACAGGGGGTTTATTGGAAAGAGGGAGTTAATTTAAGACTGGGAGTCCATTTGGAATGGGGATTTGATGTAGGATGGTGAGCCGATTTTCATCAGGATGTCATTTGCGACAGGGAGTTGACTTGCAACTTAGAGTTGAGTTGCCACTGGGAGATCATTTGCAACCAAGAGTTGATTTGCGACGAGGAGTTGACTAGTGAAAGAGAGTTGATTTGCAATGGGGATTTGATTTGTGACCATGATACTTGTGTCCGATAATTGAGCCTGATACTTGCTCCTCATACTTGTGCCTGACTATTTTGCCTAAGACTTGTGCCTGATAATTGTGCGTGATACTTGGGTCTGATACTAGTGCCTGCTAATTGTGCCTGATACTCGTGCCTGATACTTGTGCCCAATAATTGTGCCTGATACTTGTGCCTGAAACTTGTGCCCAGTAATTTCTTCGTAAGTGCACCTGATACTTGTGCCTGATACGCATGCCTGATAATTGTGCCTCATACTTGTGGTTGATTGTGCCTGAAACGTGTGCCTCATACTTTTGCATGATCCTCGTGCATGATACTTTTGCCTGCTACTAGTGCCCGATACATGTGCATAATACTTGTGCCTGAAAGCTGTCCCTGATACTTGATTTTGATACCTGTGCCTGATACTTGGGCCTGAGAATTGTGCCGGATACTTTGGCCATATAACTTTACTTGATACGTGTGCCCGATACTTGTGCCTGCTACCTGTGCCTTATACCTAGTCCTGATTCTTGTGCCCGATACCTGTGCTTGAAAATTGCGCCTCATACTTGTGCCTGAGACGTGTGCCTGATACTTGTGCATGATAACTGTGCCTGGTACTTGTTCCCAATACTTTCGCTAAATATTTATGCCTGATTCATGAGCACAATACTTGAGCCACATACTTAAGCATTATACGTTTGCCTAATACTTGCGCCTGATTCTCTTTCATGTTACTTGTTCCTGATACTTGTGCTTGCTAGTTGTGCCTAATACTTGCGCCTAATACTTCTGCCTGATACTTGTGCCCAAAACTCGCGCCTGATACTTGTGCCTGATACTCGTGCCTGATAGTTGTGCCTGATCGTGTGCCAGATAATTGTACTTGATGCTTCGGCCTCATACTTGCGGCTGATACTTGTGCTTGATACTTGTCCCTGGTACTCGTGACCAATACTTATGCCAGATACTTGTGCCGGATACATGTGCCCAATATTTGAGCCTAATACTTGTGCACAATACTTTTGCCTGATACTTGTGCCTGATAATTCTTTCTGATACTTGTGCATGATTATGTTGCCTGATACTTGCGCTGGATACTTGGGCGTGATATGTGTGCCAGATAGTTGTGCCTGATTTTTAAACTTGATTTCTGTCCCTTAAACCTGGGCATGATGCTTGAGCAAGAAAATTGTACTTGACACTTGTGCCTGATACTTGTGCCTGGTACTTGTGCCCAACATTTGTGCCTGATACTTGTGCCTGATATGTGCATGATCCTTGTGCCTCATACTTGTGCCTGATACTTGTGCTCGGTGCTTGTCCCTGATACTTGCGCCTGATAGTTGTGCGTGATACTTTTGCCTGATAATTGTGCCTGATCCTTGTGCCTTATACTTGTGCCAGGTACTTGTGCCTGATACTTGTGCCTGGTACCTGTACCTGATACTTGTGCCTGATGCTTGTGTGTGTTACTTGTTCATGATACTTGTGCCTGATATCTTTTTCTTATACTTGTGCATGATACTTGTCCCTGTTACTTGCGCTGGATACTTTTGCCTGATACTTCTTCCGGATACTTGTGCTAGATACTTGTGATGGATATTTGTGCCAGATACTTGTGCCTGATACTTGTGCCTGATCTTTGCCTTGATGCTAGTGCCTGATGTTTGTGCCTGATCCATGTGCCCGATGCTTGTGCTTGATACTTATGCTTGATTCTTGTGCCTGATATTTGTGCCTGATAATTGTGCCTGAAACTTGTGCTTGATGCTTGTGCTTGATACGTTTTCCTGATACTTGTGCCTGATAATTGTGCCTAACACGTGCCCCAGATATCTGTGCCTAATCCTTGAGCCAGATACTTGTACTTGATATGTTTCCTTGATACTTGTGCCTGATTCTTGTGCTTGCTACTCATGGCCGATACCTGTGCCTCATGCTTGTGCCTCATATTTGTGCCTGATATGTATGCATGATACTCGTGCCTGATAGTTGTGCCTGATACTTGTTCCTGATACTTGTGCCAGATACTTGTGCCTGGTACTTTTATCTGATACTTGTTCCTGATGCTTGTGCCTAAAACTTGTTCTTGATACTTGTGCTTGATACTTTTACATGGTACTTGTGCCTGTTACTTGTGCCTGGTACTTGTGCATGATATGTGTGCCTGATACTTGTGCTTGATGCTTATGCCTGATACTTGTAATGGATAATTGTGCCAAATACTTTTGCCTGATACCTTTGCATGATACTTGTGCCTGATAACTGTGCCTCATATTCGTTTTGATACTTGTGCGTGATGCTTGTGCCTGATACATGTGCTTGATACTTGTGCCTGATTCTTATGCCTGAAACTGGAACCTGATACTTGTGCCCGATATTCGTGGAACAAAATTTTGCCTGATCCTTGTGCCTGAAACGTATCCCTGATACTTGTGCCTGATACTTGTGCCTGATACTTGTTCTTGATATTTGTGCCGTATACTTGTGCCCCACACTTGTGCCTGATACTTGTTGCTGATACTGATGACTGATACTTGTGCCTCATGCTTGTGCCTAAATCTTGTGCCTCATACTTGCAAATGATACGTGAACCGTATACTTCTCCCTGATACTTGTGCCCGATACTTGTGCCTGATCATTGTGCTTCATACTTCTGCCTGACACTTGTGCCTAATACTCGTGCCTAATACATGTTCTTGATGCTTGTGCCTGACACTTGTGCCTCATACTTGTGCCTGAAACTTGTGCCTGCTACTTGTTCCTGACACTTGTGCTTGATACTTGTGCTTGATACTTGTGCCTGCTACTTGTGCCTGTTACTTGTGCCTGTTACTTGTGCCTGATAATTCTGCCTGATAAGTTTGCCTGATACATGTGCCTGATTCTTGTGCCTGACACTTGTAATGGATATTTGTCGCTAATACTTGTACCTGATACTCTTTCCTAATACGTGTTCCAGATAACTGTGCCTCATATTTGTTTGATACTTGTGCATGATACTTATGCCTGATACTTTTGCCTGGTACATGTGCCTGACATGTTTGCTTGATACTCATGCCTGAGACTTGAACCTGATATGTGTGCCCGATCCTTGTGCCTGATACTTGTTCCTGATTATTGTTCCTGAATCTTGCGCCATATACTTGTAATTGATACTTACGCCTTCTGCTTTAACCTCATACTTGTGCATGATGTTTGTGCCTGCATGCATAAGTGTGCTTGATGCTCATTCCTGATACTTGTGCCTCATTCTTGTGCCTGAAACTTGTCCCTCATACTTAGTCCTGATACTTGCACATTTTACTTGTGCCTGATTCTTGTTTCCGATACTTGTCCTTGTTACTTATCCCTGATACTTGTCCCTGATACTTTTGCATGATATTTGTGCCTGATACTTGTGCCTGATTTTTGCTTGAAACCTGTGCCTGATACATGTGCCTGATACTTGTGCCGGATGCTTGTGCCGGATGCTTGTGCCGGATGCTTGTGCCTAATACATGTGCCTGATAATTGTGCCTGATACTTGTGCCCTTTTTTTTGGGTGGTGTTCATAGATGGTCCGGGCTAAAAATACTTCCCACTGGGCACTTGTGCATGATACTTGTGCATGATATTTGTGCCTGATACGCGTGCCTGATACTTGTGCCTGATACGTATGCCTGGTACTTGTGACTTCTACTTTTGCTTGATATTTTTGCCTGATACCTGTGCCTGACACTTGTGCCTGATACTTGTGCCTGATACTTGTGCCTGATACTTGTGCCTGATACTTTTCCTAAACATTCGTGCAGGATGATTGTGCCAAATACTTTTATTTGATACTTGTGCCTGATACTCGTGCCTGATTTCTGTGCCACACACTTGTACTTGATACTTGTGCCTGATACTTGTGCCTGATACTTGCGTGTGATACTTCTGCCAGATACTCGTGCCTGATATTTGTGCCTCAAACTTGTGCCTGATTATTGTTTTGAGACTTGTGCCTAATACATGCGTGTCAAAAGAATGGGAAGAGTGGCAAGTGTGATGGCAGAAGCAGGACAAGGCGGCAGACACAGGACTGCTGAAAAAAGCAAGGACCTACGTGACAGTGCAAGGAGTTAGCCTGGGAGAAAGACAGGCAGGTTACGAGAGCTGAAGTAGAGAGCTTGAATGAACAGGAGTCCAGTGAGAGAATGTGGACAGTGAAAGTATGGAATTGATGTCCAGACGCAAGAGAGCTGAGCGACGGAGCGAGAGTGATGGAGCAAAGTGATTGTTGATAAGAGAGCTGAGAGTGGATGGTGAAGAAGGAGTGAGCAACTAGCAAACAGAGAGAATACGTGACGGTAAAGCCACAGAACCGAAGGCAAACAGGTTGAGAAGACTGCTCTGGGTTAACCTCAAGGGAATTAACTTCCTCGGCATATACAAACAGAACAGGACAACATCACTAAGTAACGGCTTCTTCCAGCTAGCTGTATGCAGAGAGACATGTTTTCTTTATCAGGGGCGGCTCGAACGGTCATGACTGTTCAGCTCTTGCCGAGGAGGTTTGGTGCAGGACCTGAACCTGTATCAAGAGCTCCGATTATCCAATGGGTGTTATTACGTAAGGAACCTTGTCGGAGTCATATTTCTGACAGCCCCCCTGAGTCCAAAAAGTTATGAAGAACTGATGGTCTATAGGGAATCAGTGTCCAATTGTCTTTATCTGGTAGGGGGAGCAACCACTTGACAAAAAGATCTGACGATCTGGTTACAGAGATTGGGATTTAATGCCACTGCCACAAGAGAGTGCCACATTGCTGCTACAGGTGACACTTCTTCAACGATTCTGTGGTAGATGATATGGGTGGTGCAAAGAAGGGATCTCTTGACGTCTCGAAGGGTTGATGTACGCCCTTGGAGGATACCCAGGGTTGCTATAAACTCCTTCTATAGGAAGAGGGAGAGTTAGTACCCACATAGAAAGGATTGCCTTGTCTTGACTTGTACTGTACTATACCAGTCGTGGATGTTTACTCCGAACTGATCGAGCTCGGGAATGTGTGTCCAGTCGAGGGCTTGAGCTGCCATGTTGTTGAACATGATGGTTCATGGCAGAAACTGGTGACCGTTCACCAGGGGCAGATCAGCAGGCCTCTCTTGCTGGTGATGTTGGTGCTCATGGCTGGGGCAGAAAGGAGAGATGGAGAAGTGGAGAGATTTGCTTGAATTCTGCCTCGGAGGAGTGTCGGCTTGTTTCACTAGTTTGTTCGAGCCTGAAGAGCGGGAAGACAAGTGATGTCCGATGCCCCTCATTGTAGGACTCCTTGAGGCCAGTGTTGACCTTGGTGCCTCGAACATTGGTACATCAATGTCCACATCGATACATCGATGTACCCCAGGTTGGCCACATCAATGTGGACACAGTGGGCATGGTCAGTCCAGATGCATTGGAACATGGGATTGCACAGAATGTTTGAGGTAGCCAAATATGAGAAATTCATGAATTATTCAAATCATCCTTCATTGCATGTTTCAACATGATTACCTATATCAAGGCACCGGGTCACACCTACATGTGATGTGAATTTGCACTACTTCTCTACTACTGATGAGCACTACACAGCACTTCACTGAACATAAACTGAAGTCATTGTGCTACATACACACTGACTATGCAAAGGGCAAATCATAACAATGCATGTACATCAAGCACAAAGCTTCTAGGTTACACATTATCCACCATTTCATTTGCATGTGTACACAACGTCCAAGGACTGAGGGAATGCTATATGGGATTGCATATTCCACATCAGTAGAATTGTAACAATGGATTGCACATGGTGGAAATGGAGTTGGCAATGGCACAATGCATAGAATCTGACACAAACGCTTAACAACATTGTTAGAACCATGTCCTACTTCCAGAATGTGGCAGCTCTGCACCTTGCCAACCTGCTGGCTGCTGTAGCTGCCACTGCACTGCCTGTAGCACGTTTTGATGCCCTTGCAGTTGCTAGTGCAACAAGGGCAGCACACTTTGCACTATGCTTGGAACTGCCAATCCTTGAACCTGCTGTTGATGCTGGTTCACGTGTTGTTGAAGCCAACTGGCCACCTGCTGCTCCTTCCTCACCTGCTGCTTGTCCGTCACCTGATCCACCTGCTTCCCCTTCCTCACCTGATCTTCCCCCCTGCCCACTATCTGCTCCTGCCCCATCTGCTGCTCCATCCTCATTGGCCGCTCCCTCCCCACCGGCTGCTCCCTCATCACCTGCTATTCCTGCTCCACTTGCTGCAACTGCACCAGATCCTGGTACCTCCCCACCTGCTGTTGCTTCTTCCCCCCTGTCGTCATCTGCTTCCCTCTCTGTAGCGTCTACTCCATTGCCCGCTATTGCTGCACCATTCCCACCACCTTCTCTCCTCCTTCCCACAGTTGTGTTGCTCTTCTCCGGCTTCTCCTGTGTGCGCACACGCACTGGACGTGCATGAGGAAGTCCAAGCGTGTCACTTATGACACGCACGGAGGCCATAACCTCCACCACATCATCGTCTCCCGCAACTGCATCCTCCTCCTCCTCCTCATCCTCACCTTCATCATCAGTCTCCCATTCATCCTCGGGTTCACTCAGCACTCCCTCTTCCTCAACCACCTCTCCATCGTCCTTGCTGGCATCTCCTTCTGCTTCTGCTGCAGCTATCGCAGCCCTGGCCAGATCCTTTGCTGCTTTTCTCCCGTGCCTGCCGTAGTGTTTGCGCAAGCGGACCTGGCACCGCACGAGGAGCTCTAGGGTTGAGACCTTGAGCCTCTTCCTCCTGGCAGTATGGATGAGCTCATGTGCGGAAAACACGCGTTCACACTCAGATGAGGAGCACGGTTGTGAAAGGATCTTGAAGGCCAAATCTCGCAGCACTGGAAGATTGCACATGTAATTCACGTGCCACTCAACGGCAGTCATTGTCCCACATTTCACTTTTGCAACTACAGCAACAGCCTTTGCATTCCTGCGCGGGGTTGCCATGGGATCATGGTTCACTGTAGTCTGTGCCAACTGGAAGACCCCAATCTCCTTCATGATCTCATCCTGCTTATCCTCAGGAACCAAAGCCTCCACCACGGCCTGCCAAGCCTGCAGGGTGGTCGCATCCTTTGACAGGTCATTCCCGAAGTGCTCTGGATGCAGCCGCCGAGCAGCGGCATACAGAGGAAACGACATGTCCTTAGACCAGTGGTGGTCAAGCCTCCCCAGAACAAAGTTTACATGGCACTCGGCAACCTTCCTTCCCTGCCTTCCTTCCTTCTCGGCCAGTGCCTTCAGCTGTTCAGCACAGTCAAGCAACCCCTCGTAGATTTCACCAGCCCCCCACCCACCAGGCGAGTCAGCCACACGCAACACCTTCACCAACGGTAACAACAGATCCTTCAGCTATCTCACCTGCAGCCAGAAGACCTTGTGGCGTACAATCCTTCTCACCTCCTTCTTCCTGCTCCTGAACCCCGCATCCCTCTGTGACCCAATCTGCTTCCAAACATCCAGCTGCACAAACTCCTCCAACTCCTCCCTCAGCCCAAGCAACCTCTCAACCATGTCAAAGACAGATGCAAAGCGGGTGTCACACCTGTTCTTCAACACCTTCCCCCCTGTCTTGTCCTTGAGCCATGTCCGAGGCATGGCGTTATTCCTGCAAAAGGCAATCACCTTCTCACATTTCCCAATGATCCTAGCACCCCATGCCGACTTCCCAATGTCCTTCATGATGAGGTCTATGTCATGCGCACAACATCCCTGAAATAACAGCTTTGGGAACTTTGTCTTGAGCTCGGAAAATTCTTTCTTATTGACAGACGCATTGTCACACATCACAGAAACAACTCTGTCCTCACCCACAGCTGCAATTGCTGCCTCTATTATGGAAGCAGCATGGTCAGCATCCATTGTCAGTCCACTGGCATCGCGTGAAAACAGATGGACGGATCCCATGGAATTCACTGCCATGGCATTGTAGATGGGTCTAACCTGCCTGTCATACCACTCATCCACAGCCAGGCTTGTTCCGTAGGTTGACCATCCCTGCATCAGCGGTGCATCAAGCTCTGCCAACTCTGCATCCAACTTAGGCAGCAGCTCAGTGGTCACAGTGTCCCTGCTTGGCAGCTGGAAACCGGCAGTCGTCTTCTTCCCTGACTTGATGACTTTGAGGAGAACAGGTTCTCGACAGAACGATATAGGCAGGGCTGCAATGGCCATCAGCTTTACGATGTCCAGATGGCAACGGTCATTGTAGTACCTGTCTGAGTGCTCAACCATGGTTGATTGGCAGAACGATGCTGCCTTGTTAATGTCAAACAGCGGGATCTCACCCTCAAGAGTTGTTGTGGCTACCGACCTGCTTGGACGGACGGTGTGTCCATCTTCATCGTCACTGGAGTCCTTTTGCAGCGTGACTCCCACGGTGGCTGCCTGTGTCGCCTTCTCTTGTGCCTCCCACAGCTTCAGCCAGGCGACGAGCTTGTCCTTTGTTCCCCACTCGGCACCCTCTCCCTTGTACAGCTTTGCACTGTATGGCTGCCAGCCTGCTGCAGGAGGAGGGAAACGCTCCAAGCCCAGAGCTTCCCTAGTTGTTGGTAGAGGATGGGGACACTTCCCCACGTTCAGGTTATTGCAAGCGAAGTGGCCGCGGATGCGGTCACACGTACCGCTCAGTTTCTTTGCACATGACCCACAAATGAAGCCTGCCTTCTTGCTGCTCGTTGGACTTGGTTTGCAGTACTTAGACAGCCCCTTGGTGAGAAAGTCGCTAGTCAGTGCCCTCCTCCGAGGTGGATTCCACTTGCTCGCGTCAAACTGGGCAGACACAGCAGACACTGGAGCAGTCAAGGGACTGGATGCAGCAGTAGAAGCTGTGTTTGAGCTTGGTTGAGAACTTGGTTGAGAAGCCATGGCGAGAGGAATTTCCGCCGGGTGGGACCCGGCGGCAACGCCTAATCTGACTAAGTGTTGGCTACATCGTGGAGCAGGGCGATGTGTTGTAACTAAGACACAAGCACGGGTTGAGTCGTCACCAATGAACCAGTTGTTGGTGCTTGATGCATTCAGGACTGCCTTGCCTTGGTAACGGCTGATTTGGCTGCCGAATCAACGGTCTATGATCGCTGCTTGTAGACCGTCCATTCAGTAGCCTGAATGGCCGAGGAACCCATCGTGGATCGGTTCCTCCTTTTCTTTGCATCGATCGCGGTTCAAACATGGTTTGAACGTTTGAATGAGGGATAGCGGCAGAATATGCAAAATCCGTAATTTGTAACGAAACATTGTCTTGGTCGGTTCGCAGGCAAACCATGTTCGACGGACGCACTTGTCGAGTACATAAAATCTCACTAATTTACATTTTGACCTTTATCTCCGTCATGTGTTCATTGGTCCGCATGATCGCCAAAGAACGAGGTTGCGCATGGATTTTACATAGAAAGGTTGGCCAAGGACGAGGGCTGAGCATTGCCCATCAGTCCACCCTGTCAAAGGCTGACATGTCCACCTCCACATGCAAGATACACATTGGTCCGACGTATGCAATCCTGCCACATGACAAGATTAATGTATCAGACGTGAATGCAAGCATGCGTCTCCGCAACGAGGGTTCCGGAGCCGAACACACCAACAACTTTTGTGGTGGTAATAATCCGCGTGACAACGTGGGCGTGTCTAAAACTGTGGCTCTGACGGTCCCGGTCATGACTACAACCAAACACCACATCGATGGAGCATCGATGTCCCT
The DNA here is from genome assembly GCA_023375785.1 of Penium margaritaceum. Classification (NCBI taxonomy): domain Eukaryota; kingdom Viridiplantae; phylum Streptophyta; class Zygnematophyceae; order Desmidiales; family Peniaceae; genus Penium; species Penium margaritaceum. Next base: position 29,578 of record SZWC01011973.1, read on the forward strand.
CGCGGTTCCGAGGTCGTTGTAATGCTCCTCCTACGAGCAACAAAGGCAACACTGGTACCAGAGTTGTACTAGGGTTGTGCCAAAGTTGTGCCAGAGTTGTGCCAGAGTTGTGCCAGAGATGTTCCAGAGTTGTGCCAGAGTTATGCCAGAGTTGTGCCAGAGTTGTGCCTGAGTTGTGCGAGAGTTGGGCCAGAGTTTTGCTAGAGTTGTGCCAGAGATGTGCCAGACTTCAACCAGAGTTGTGCCAGAGTTGTGCCAAAGTTGTGGCAGAGTTGAATGGGAGTTGTGCCAGAGTTGTGCCAGAGTTGTGCCAGAGTTTTGCCAGAGTTTTCCCAGAGTTTTGCAAAAGTTGTGCCAGAGTTGTGCCAGAGTTGTGCCAGAGTTGGGC
>SZWC01011973.1:30653-46098 GCA_023375785.1 Penium margaritaceum
TGCCAGAGTTGTGCCAGAGTTGTGTCAGAGTTGTGCCAGAGTTGTGCCAGAGTTGTGCCAGAGTTGTGCCAGAGTTGTTCTAAAGTTGTTCCAGAGTTGTGCCATAGTTGTGCCAGAGTTGTGCCAGAGTTGTGCCAGAGTTATGCGAGAGTTGTGTCAGAGTCCATGTTGACTTTGACTTCCGAATTTTGGGGTAAGAGTCTAAGTCGGAGAGTCGGTCAAAGTCGACTTCATATCGACTTGGATATTGGTTGTGGAGTATAGTTTACGAGTTGTTGGTTCAAACTCAATTTTAATCGCATAATTCCATTAACCTTTTAGGAAGTTATGACTGTTAAGACTTCGGATGTGAATAAACACCTCGGGCAGCTTCACTTTGTTGACAAATGGCTTCCTATGACATCATATACATGTTACATATGCAGTCCATCAAGTGTTGAAAGACACGCAAATAATATTTCTAACAATAGTGTACTTAAGACACAGTACTTGGCACACAATAATGTGCCTCCTAACCAGTTGGAGAAATACCGACTTCCAACTTGGCTCATCGGGAGCCGACTGCCGACTTTTGACTTCCGACTTGGCCATCAACTTCGACTTCCCAAAGTCAACATGGGTCAGAGTTGTGCTAGACTTGTGCCAGAGTTGTGCCAGAGTTGTGCCAGAGTTGTGCAGAGTTGTACCAGATTTGTGTCATAGATGGGCCAGAGTTGTGCCATTGTTATGCTTGAGTTGTGCCAGAGTGGTGCCAGAGTTGTGCCAATGTTGTGCCAGAGTTGTGCCAGAGTTGTGCCAGAGTTGTGCCAGAGTTATGCCAGAAATGTGCCAGAGTTGTGCCAGAGTTGTGCCAGAGTCGTGCCAGAGTTGTGCCAGTGTTGTGCCAGAGTTGTGCCAGGGTTGTGCTGGAGTTGTGCCAGAATTGTGCCAGGCTTCTGCCATAGTTGTGCCAGAGTTGTGCCAGAGTTGTGCCGGAGTTGTGCCAGAGTTGTGCCAGAGGTGTACCAGAGTTGTGCCAGAGTTGTGCCAGAGTTGTGCGAGAGTTGTGCCAGAGTTCTGCCAGAGTTGTGCCAGAGTCGTGCCAGAGTTGTGCCAGTGTTGTGCCAGAGTTGTGCCAGGGTTGTGCTGGAGTTGTGCCAGAATTGTGCCAGGCTTCTGCCATAGTTGTGCCAGAGTTGTGCCAGAGTTGTGCCGGAGTTGTGCCAGAGTTGTGCCAGAGGTGTACCAGAGTTGTGCCAGAGTTGTGCCAGAGTTGTGCGAGAGTTGTGCCAGAGTTCTGCCAGAGTTGTGCCAGAGTCGTGCCAGAGTTGTGCCAGTGTTGTGCCAGAGTTGTGCCAGAGTTGTGCCAGAAATGTGCCAGAGTTGTGCCAGAGTTGTGCCAGAGTTTTGCCAGAGTTGTGCCAGAGTTGTGCCATAGTTATGCTTGAGTTGTGCCAGAGTTGTGCCAGAGTTGTACCAGAGTTATGCCCAATTTGTGCAGAGTTGTGCCAGAGTTGTGCCAGAGTTGTGCCAGAGTTGTGCCATAGTTGTTCCAGAGTTGTGCCTGGGTTGTTCGAGAGTTGTGCTAGAGTTTTGCCACAGTAATTCCTGAGTTGTGCCAGAGTTGTGCCAGAGTTCTGCCATACTTGTCCCAGTGATGTGCCATAGTTGTGCTTGTGTTGTGCCAGAGTTGTTCCAGAGTCGTGCCGGAGTTGTGTCAGAGTTGTGCCAGAGTTCTGCCAGAGCTGTGCCAGAATTTCCCAGAGTTGTGCTAGAGTTGTTCCAGAGTTGTGCCAGAGTTGTGCCAGAGTTGTGCCAGAGTTGTGCCAGAGTTGTGCCAGATTTGTGCCATAGATGGGCCAGAGTTGTGCCATTGTTGTGCTTGATTTGTGCCGGAGTGGTGCAAGAGTTGTGCCAAAGTTGTGCCAATGTTGTGCCAGAGTTGTGCCAGAGTTGTGCCAAAGTTGTGCCAGAGTTGTGCTAGAGTTGTGCCAGAGTTGTGCCAGAGCTGTGCCAGAGCTGTGCCACAGTTGTGCCAGAGTTGTGCCAGAGTCGTGCCCGAGTTGTGCCAGAGTTGTGCCAGAGCTGTGCCAGAGCTGTGCCACAGTTGTGCCAGAGTTGTGCCAGAGTCGTGCCCGAGTTGTGCCAGAGTTGTGCCAGAGCTGTGCCAGAGCTGTGCCACAGTTGTGCCAGAGTTGTGCCAGAGTCGTGCCCGAGTTGTGCCAGAGTTGTGCCAGAGCTGTGCCAGAGCTGTGCCAAAGTTGTGCCAGAGTTGTGCAAGAGTTGTGCCAGAATTGTGCCAGAGTTGTGCCAGAGTTGTGCCAAAGTTGTGCCAGAGTTGTGCCAGAGTTGTGCCAGAGATGTGCCAGAGTTGTACCAGAGTTGTACCAAAATGGTGCCAGAAGTGTGCGAAAATTGTACGAGAGTTGTGCCAGAGTTGTGCCAGAGTTGTGCCAGAGTTGTGCCTCAGTTGTGCCATAGTTGTGCTTGAGTTTGTTGAAATATTGCCCCTCCGCATGCCCAAGGGCGGCGCCGGGAGGCGCTCACGAGCCGCCAGAAAATGGAAGCTCCGCTCCGGCGGATCTGGCGACTCGACAATTTGCTCGGATCCTGAAATGGAGATTGCCCCTGAAATTTGCCAAGTTGTTGAATCCGGTGGAAGTTGTTTCGCCGGAATCGGACAAGTATCGAGGGAGATATGGCCGTCCAAAGTTCGGGTATGCGCAGCGGCTCTGGGAGCCGGCTACGACTCGAAATCCGGTCGATAATCGACCGGACCGGGTAACAAAAATACCATGTGGAGAAAATGCTCCGATAGGCCTGCCGAGGCGTCCAGTGGATGATCCACCTGATCCGGCGGATCATCCACCGGATCCAGTAGTGCAGGTTGTTACTAAGGGACTTAGCCAAAATCCTGGCTCGACGTCCGGAACTCAGTAGTACGTTTTGTTACTCGGGGACTTCGTCAATTTTCTGACTGCAGGTCCGCGGACAGGTTTCGAACCTCGTCACACCCCATCACCAAACACGACTCAAAAGTGGGTAGAGTGTGTGGAAACAGTGTAGGGGATCCATACACCATGTGCAATGGGACATGCGACTAGGGAAAGGCGCTTGGCACGTGAATGAAGGCACCACGACGAGTGGCGGCATCAGGCTTCTGTGGTGGATGAGACCTGCGCTTTGGCAAGCATAACTTGAGCTATGCTTGGCCAAATTGCGCGCGGTCTGGTGCATTGGAATGCACATGACTAGCCCTATAAATGTTGTGACCATGTCTAAGTTAAAAAAACTAGCACAAAATGACGTTATTCCCTTCGCAAACTGACTGTCTCTTAATTCGTGCTCACATAGCGTGAGGCAACGAGAAAGCTCACGCTCAGTCTCAGATTTGCCCAAAACAGTAGATGTTAGCCACTAGAGACGATCAGACAAATTTCAAGACCGCACCACGCAGATCTCATCCGGACAAACGGTTATGGGCCCACTTGTCTGAAGGCCTCCAACATTCACGTCTTCCGCAGCGCATGGGATCGTCATCTTGGACGTCGCCATGAAGTTGTGAGAACTCGTCGGAGTAGCAGCTGCGCACATGGTGCAGAAGGAGACGCAGCCCATTCAGAAGTATGCGGGCGGCCCGGGCTTCGGGCTATGGAGTTGCCATGTTGACTTTGACTTCCGACTTTTCGGGTGAAAGTCTAAGTCGGAGAGTCGGTCAAAGTCGACTTAAGGTCGACTTAGATATTGGCAGTGGAACATAGATCTTGAGTTGATGGTTCCAACGCAATTTGAATCGCTGAATTCCGTTACGTTTGGAGGAAGTTATGAATGTTCAAACTTGGGATGTGCATAGACACCTCATGCAGCTACAGTTTGTTTACAACTGGCTTCCTATGACATCATATACATGTTATATCTGCAATCCATCAAGTGTTGAAAGACACACGAATAATGTTTTTTACTACAGTGTACTTGAGACGCAGTACTTGGCACACCATAATGAGCCTCATAACCAGTTGGAGGAAAACCGACTTCCGACTTGGCTCATCAGGAGCCGACTTTCGACTTTCGACTTCCGACTTGGCCATCGACTTCGACTTCCCAAAGTCAACATGGTGGAGGTGGCAGTTCGAACTGCACCTCTCGCATCAGGGGCTGCTGGATGTCATGCTGGGAAAGGAGGTGCTCACAGAAGTGACTGCTACAGACGCGGAGAAGCAGGCCTTCGAAAAGAAGAACACAGAGGCGCTCATGCTCTTGGTGTCTGGGATAGCCGAGTCGCAGTGGGGCTACTTCCAAGGCTGCAAGCTGGCAGCCGAAGCTTGGGAAAAGCTCTGCTCCATCCACCAATCCAAGTCGCTCGTGAACAAAATCTTCGCAATGAAGCGACTCCTCACGGTGAGAATCAAGGAGGGAGATGATGTTATCTCTGCCATGCAGCAGATCGAGTCGCTCACCTCGCAATGCAATGACGTGGGGTGGAAGATTGACACGCAGCTGCAGGCGATGGCCCTCCTCATGGCCCTACCTGACAGTTGGGGCCCACTCATCACCGTCGTTGGAGGATGGTCGGAGGACAAGCTCACCTATGGCACGGTCGCAGAGTACATCCGCAACGAGGCGCAATGCCGGCGCTGCGGGGAGTCCTCGTCTTCCTCATTGGCCCTCGTCACCAAAACACGCAGTGGCGGAAGCGGGAGCCAAGGAAGTGGCGGAAAAGGCAGCGGCAAGAAGGGCTCCAAGAAAGGTGTGTGCCGCAACTGCGGCAAGGAGGGCCGTTGGGCTCGTGAGTGCCCGGAGGAGACGAAGACGGGCAGCAAAAATAGCAAGGACAGGTCCCTCCTCAACGGCAACAAGAACCACTTCCTCAAGAAGGCCAACAGGCGGTGCCTGGATTCTGGGGCCGAGAAGCACACCCAGGTCGAGAAGGTGGGGTTCGTCACCTACAAGAAGTCCTCCAAGTCAATGGTGGTCGCGAACGACGAAGTCGCGCCGGCGGCCGGCCAAGGCGACGTGGAGGTGGACGTCGTGGTTGGCGGTAAGAAGGAGCTGTGCACAATTCGTGATGTGCAGCACGTCCCCAGCCTGGCTGACATTTTGAGTGTTAGCTGCTTGACGGACAAGGGGTATGAGGTGCTCTTCCGCAGGAAAGGCGCAGTGGTGCGCATTGACGGCGACGGCGAGGTCGTGCTGGAGGCACAGCGCGAGGGCGGTCTCTACATTGTGTAGACCAAGGTGGTCCCCGCGGCATCCGACGCCGCAGATTCGCAGGAGCGCGTCATCAACATGGCCAAGGGAGGAAGCGCTGATCTGGAGCTCTGGCACCAACGGTTGGGGCATTTGGCGCCAGCAACCGTTAAGGAGATGGCGAAGCACAACATGGTACGCGGCCTCGTCATCGACGGTGCAGACGCGGCAGCAGATGCAGCAACGCACAAAAAGTGCGAGCCTTGTATTTTGTGCGAGGCGTAGTGTAAGCCATTCAATGAGAATACGGCTCGTGCAAAGGACGTGCTAGAGGTCGTGCACAGTGACGTGTGCAAACCGTTCAGAACGCCATCAAACGGCGGCTTCAGATACTTTGTCACCTTCACTGACGACTGCAGCAGGAAGCTCTACGTGTACTTCATGAAGCGGAAAGGCGAGCTCCTGGACCGGCTGAAGGAGTACGTCGCAGCGATAGAGAGGCAGACTGGCCGGAAGGTCAGAGCGCTACACAGCGACAATGGCAGAGAGTACGTGGGCTGCAGCGGGTGGATGAAGCAGCAGGGCATCAAGTGGGAACACACTACGCCGTACTCGCCACAGTCCAACGGAGTGGCGGAGCAAGCAAACCAGACGCTGCTCAACATGGTGCGGACCATGCTTGTGGATGCGGGGTTGCCGTGAGGTTTCTGGGTGGAGGCTGTGCGTATAGCGAGCTACACCATCAACCTCACCCCAACAGCGGTGCTGAAGGGCAAGGGCGGCTGGAAGACGCCGCAGGAGGTTTGGAGCGGGCGCAAGCCAAACGTGGTGCACCTGAAGGTTTTCGGGTGCAAGGCGCACGCGATGGTGCAGGCGGCGCAACGACGCGCCAGCAAGCTGGAACCGCGGGCAAAGCCATGCTTGTTCCTCGGCAACAAGAGCATGCAAAAGGCGTATCGGCTCTGGGACCCGCGCACGCAAGAGATCATCTGCAGCCGTGACGTCGAGTTCGACGAGCAGCAGAGCTTAAGCAGCAGCAGCAACGACATGAGCGTCAAGAACACTCCAAAACAAGGGGAGTGGTTTCCAGCTCCTTGACTATGAGGAGGAGGCGACGGACGTGGAGGTCAATGATGCGGCGTCGGAGCGTGGCGGTACAGCAGGTGCAGCAGCCAACGTGGAGGACTCCGACGATAATGCAACTGGGCTAGAGATCCGGTGGAATGATACGTCGAAGGAGGCACCGCGGATGCCAAAGCGCGCACTCCCGGCGGAGTTTGCGTCGGGCGTCGGAGAAAAGTCCTTCAGACTCGCCGCTCGTCCGGTTGACGGTTCACCAGAGCGGGAAGAATCCTCGGGAAGCCGTCCGGTCGATGATTCACAGGAGCGGGCTGAGTTGGAAGGATCGCAGCAGAGCGACAAGACGCCGCCAAGACTGCCGCGCCGCAGCGGGAGGCAGCGGAGAGTGGGGAAGCGTTTCGACGCAGGCACCGGTCGATGGATCGGCATGACGCGGTGCATGCTAGCTGCATCAATGAAGCCGACGACCGTGCAAGAGGCACTTGCGCGGCCCGAGGGAAAGCAGTGGGATGCCGCCATCAAGTCAGAGCTGGCGTCCATTGCAGAAAACGACACGTGGCAGTTGGTTGACAGGCCGAAAGATGCCAAGGTCATTGGCTTCAAGTGGGTCTTCAAGACCAAGTTCAGAAAGGAAGGTGTGGTTGACAAGTACAAGGCGCGGCTCATGGTGAAGGGGTACGCACAGCGTAAGGGCGAGCACTATGATGAGACGTTCGCCCCCGTCGCCAAGTTCACAAGCATCCGGGTGATCCTTGCGCTGGCAGCCGTGAAGGACATGGAACTCCACCGAATGGACGTAAAGACGGCCTTCCTCAACGACATCATCGACAAGGAAATCTACATGGAGGTGCTGGAGGGGGTGGAGGTGCTGGAGGGCAAGGTGTGCAAGCTGCGGAAGTCCTTATACGGGCTAAAACAATCGCCCCGATGCTAGTACCAACAGATGGACAGCTTCATGGCACAATTCGGCTCCAAGCGCTGTGAGGCGGATCACAGTGTGTACGTGCGGCGCAGGAAGAAGCTCCATCAGATTGTCGCACTCTACGTGGATGATCTGATCTTGTGCTCCTCAGACCTGCCGAGCCTACAGCAGCTAAAAGAGCAACTGAGCAGCAGGTTCCAGATGTCGGACATGGGGGAGCTGGAGTTCTACCTCGGGGTGAGCATTACACGGAACCGGAGGGCGCACACGCTTGAGCTGGGGCAGGCCAAATACGTGGCCGAGGTGCTGAAGCGGTACAACATGGAGGACTGCAAACCACTGTGCAGTCCTGTCTCCATGACCTATGAACTGAGTGCGGCAATGGCGCCGCAAACAGAAGAAGAGTGGGAGGATATGCCAGGGATGCCCTACCAATCGGCGGTGGGCAGCCTCATGTACGCCATGGTGGCGACTCGACCGGACCTGGCCTACGCGGTGGACCAAGTGAGCAAGTGCGTGGCCAGCCCAGGGCCACTACACTGGCAAGGATGCAGTCAAGCGCATCCTCCGCTACCTGCAGGCGACGCGGCACGCGCGCCTGAGGTTTGAGGGCAAAGGGCGGACAGACCATTTGCGTCTGGTCTGCTACATGGATGCAGACTTCGCTGGCGATGTGGACAGCGGAAGTCCACATCCGGCTACGTGTTCTTCCTCGCTGGTGCAGTGGTCTCGTGGTGCAGCAGGAAGCAGGACTACGTCGCCACCTCCACAGTGGAAGGTGAGTACATCGCGCTGGCCGAGGCGGTCAAGGAGGCGGTGTGGATCCGCAGGTTGCTGGGGGAGCTGGGCGTGCCGCAGCAGGAGCCTACGGTGGTGCACGAGGACAACACCGGCTCCATCTTGCTGACCATCAACCCGATGCAGCACAGGAGGACGAAGCACATTGACGTGCTGTCAGGCGGGGATCTACCGCATCTTCTCTGAGGAGAAGATGGATCCGCTACTTCCCACAGATCCGCGGAACGAGGCTTCCGCGGACAGAGATCAGCGAAGAAAGGGGAAGCCGAGGAGCATCGGAGAACGCGCAAGGCATGCTGGCTCCCGCAATAAGATTGCGGTACAGCGTGGGGTGGCGCGGAATCTAGCAGTAGTAAAGAGAAAAAGAGGCGGGAAAAGTTGCCGCCAGGAGGCAGAACCTCCCTACAGCTGTTGGAAGGAATGGTTGCGGAGAAGCCAAGATGGGCGGGACAGTAGGGTGAGAATCCGCGGTGGGAAGAAAACATGGACCAAGGCGCGGAGAAGTGGGAGCATCAGACGTACAAAACACACAACGGCAGAACCAGACGTCAAGAAGGAGCTTGACCAATGAGGACTCAAGGTGGGCAGCGGTAATCAAGGAGGAGGACCAGAAGGATGCACCACGCGAAGACGAAGATTCAAGGAAGAACACAAGACCGTGAGCATCCAAGCCGAGGACTAGAGGAAGAAGTAGTAGTAGAACAGGGAAATGTGGTAGCGAAGTGTGTGTGTGGTCGAGGACAAGACCCACAGTGCGTGTAGCGCGCCGCGTGGAGTCCAAGATAAGGGAAAGAGTGGTAGGAGATGTCTTAGGGGGGCTAGGTTTGGTAGAATTAAAGTAGTGGTGTAGTGGAGGGACTAGTGTGGATGGATGACCGATGACCGATAACAGATGACACAAAGAGATGCTGACCCTTCTCTGATCTTGTACAACTTGAGTTAATGCAAGTCTGCTTCCTGCTTATGAGCCCAACAGTCCTGACTTGTCGAGAACCTGACTGCCTCCTTCTGTCTCATTAATACCGCGCAAGTACTATTCTGGTTCACACTCGCACTTCCCCCTGTGAGATCCGCAGCTGTTGAAGGAGTTGAAACAGTGCTCTCCGCGGGACAACTCCGCGTGTGCGCGGAGCATACTGCTTCGGGTGTGCGCGGAGCATACTGCTCAATCCACCCCACTCCTGAGTAAAACAAACGATTCCGCTGAGTGCTGTCATCACCAGGGAACACAAGCTGGGTGAAGGGTGCAACCGGCGACTCCGCGGCCTTGCACACGACCGCAGAACGGGGTTCCGCGGGCAAAGGAGTCAGAGGCCACGAGGTGGCGGACTCTCGTGCCGGCAAGGAGCGAGTCACGGAGCACTACCCATGAGTGGGACCCCGAGAGTGTGAAGCATCCGTGGAAGACCAGGAGAGGCAGCGGAGGAGTGACAAGCGGATGCTGCCCGGAACCGCGGAACGGCAAGGTCGCGGAACAGATCAGACGCGGAGTTAGAGGGCGCGGAAGAAACATCGTGTGCGGTAAAATTTGGGGTATCCGTGTCATGGTGCGGTGAGCGTGGACAGTTCCTTGCTCTTTGCTAGCAAAACTACACGAGCCTTCAGATTCAGTCATACATGTCGGCAGCCAGCTTCGTGCATCAGGATACGCGGAGGCGGCACCAGCAGCATTCACAACAAGCTTTTGCACGCCACTTCTTGCCACGGCGTGCAGCCACACAGGTGGGCAGCAAAGAGACCTTTCCCACACCCTCTCGCACACCTGTCAGTTCATTGCCGGGCGCAGACCCATTGGGACAGCACCGAAGAGTCACCGAGTGGCTGGAATAACTATACTGGCGGTGTATCATGAACGCGCTGCAGGACCGCGTAGAGGTGGAAAGCGTACACAGCCAAGATATACGCAGAACCAACCAGCTCCAGGCCAACGACTCTATGGAGCACAGGTGGTTTTCCAATGTGCCACCGCCCGCAGACGGACTATCCGAGACCGGGAAATCACTGGCATACCAAGGGCTAGTTTATCAGCATCGCGGTGGAATGCAGCAATCATGGGCAGCAGAGGAGGATCACCTACCATCCAGGCCCCTAGTAGGGATGGAAACCTCCCCGCCTCAGCTTGTCTCTAGAGAGCAAACCTTCGGGAATGCCCACCGCTACCAAGCACAGCTGGGATACATGCCCAAGGAACAATCACCTTTGGCAAAGGGAGAAAGGGGGATGAGACAGCCTCTGCAGGAAGTATGCACCGAACAGCTGGGCAGGTCACATGTGATGCCGGAGATGAGGCAGCAGTAGCACCCACCCATAGCGGCATAGGGGGAGGGGGATCAGACAGCCGGGGCTGGACTATCCAACGCGATGGAAGGAGTATCCCTACAGGCAAATCCGCGGCCGAATGCCGCAGACACCCCAGTAACACAAAGCGTGAGGGCAACGGCAAGCGACAACCCACAATTCACTGGATGGCAAGGAACACCGCAGGGGGAACAGAGAGGGGGCATGGTGCACCATCCCCCCTTGACTCCGCAGCCATCCCACGTAAACCAACAGCCACTCACAGGGCCCCAGCCATAGCCCAACCTAGCATTGGAAGGGATTCTGCCGTACGCGGGTCCCGTAATAATCTCTTCTACCACAGCCCCACCAGGTTGGATGATGATGGGCACCTGGGCCATGCCCTCTGCGGCGGGAGTACCGCCGCAAGCACCTATGCAACAGATACCATCACAGCAACCACCGGCCCCTATGACGTCGCAACTAATGCCCGTGGCAGTCAGACACCTTGTCTATCACGAGCAACCGATGGGTACAGCGCTAGCTGGAATTGCGGTTCATCCAGCACTACCTACCAGCCAGGTGCAGACCACTGTTCCCCACCCCGCCTACCCAGCGCTCCCGCCGAATCCAGGGACTTCTGCGACACCTGCAGTATCTACTACCGCCCCGCTCTACCACCCTGCAGTGTCACATCCTGTACCTCAGGGCTACTGGCTGCCAGGACCAACGACCCTTGCCGCCCCAAACACACAGGCACCGCCCCTTGGGACTACCTTTTACTCCGTACCCTACGCGACGCAGGCGACCCCCGCGACTCACTACTATGCTCTTTCGGCGACAGCCCCAATGAGCAACCCCACACCTGCACCCCAGGGGCACCCACAAACTAGCCACAGTGGTTATTCGGCGGTCATAGCCTCGCACTCCAACCCCCCCTTTCCAGCCTCGCACCCGTTCCCCGCGGTAACATCCATGGCCAACCGAAATACTGTGCCCCAGCTGCAGTATGTACGCACACAGCCAGCTAACATTCCGCGGCTGGAGATCTTTAAAGGGACCCCTGAAGAGGACACATGGACATGGTTGAAGCAGATCACGATACATGCAAGCATAGGACGGATCCCACCAGACCTTTTCCTGGCCACTGCGGAGCTCCATCTTCAGGGTGCTGCGGAGGACTGGTACAATGCACGAGCACCATTCAACTCCTTGGAGGATTTTGGCAACGCGCTGATTGAGCGCTTCAAGCGGCTGACCAAGGAAGAAGCACTCCGCAGGATTGAAAAGGAAGTAATGCAGAAGGATACCGACATCCGCAGGTTTTTGGATCAATTCCTCACCTGGGCATCAATCGCAAAGAACCCTCAAGGGGAAGGACTGCCGCTATGGGTACTCCTGCAGAATCTCATCCGCGCCCTCCCCGATGAGATCAGCAGCCAGATGATCCCTGAGCGCTACCAGTCGCTGCAGGATGCGGTGCAAGACGCCACGGCCATTTCTACATGGCAGCGGTCTACGCGACAGCATCAGGGTGGAGATTCTCATACTCCAACACCAGTAGCACAGGCCCCCTAGCCCAAGCCGAAGGCGTGTTACACCTGCCAGAGCTTGGAGCACATCGCTCGAGACTGTCCGCGCAAAAGACAGGGTGTTCCGCAAACCAACCCCATGCAGCAGGACCCTATGGTGCAGCAGTGGCAGCGGTACTATAATCAACCATGGCAGGACCAACAACATCAACAGCAGACGCAAGTTGGGCGGCAGGCACCGGAACATCAAACCCAGACTGTCCCGGGTGGCCAGGGTATTCTACCCAACCCACAGGCACCCGCGAACCCTACGGGCGGAGCCCGCAACGTCAAGCTGGGGCTGCCAATGGCGGAGGACGAGACTACAGAGTTGCCTCCTACCGCAGCGGAGACCACTCTTATTACACGAGCCCAAGAGTTAGGCTTGCATGAATGGGATTTACAGATGGCCGCCAGAGTACAGGAGGATATGCGGCGCAAGGCAGAGGCCGCGGAGGAACGCTTCCAAGAGGCAGTTGCTAACCGTACTGTCGTGCCGGAGAAACGACGGCAGACGAAACCACCACCCGCAACGGAAAAGCAACCTGCCCCATCTTCGCCGGCACCAACAGGAACTCTAGCGGCCGCGGAGGGAAGCACTGACCCCGTCCAACGTCTATTTACCACTCCCATCGCGGAAGTCAACTTCTTTGAGTTCCTCCGCATTCACCCAGAGATCGCACCGCGACTGAAAGAGGAATTCTCCAGAGCCAATCAACGACTCCAAGCTGTGGGCATCGCTCTCGACTGTACCATGCCTACCCCGGGTACACAGAACACCTGCCGTGCGGTACCCGACACTTCCCTAGCATTAAGTCTCGCGGAAGATGAGTGGGGATGGGCACCGTAGCCCTTGGAACCCCTGCGACGGGAAGACAACCACTACGAGGTCGCCTGCTGCATGGTTTGGATATGTGGGAGGAAGTTCCTAGCCATCATCGACACAGGGGCCACTCACACCACTGTGGCGTTCCGCGTCCTTCTGGTAGTCGGATGGGCAGACCGCATCCTCCTTACCCAACGCCTTTTCACCAACTCAGCGGGCGGAATGGACTATGGAGATGGGGAAGTTCACGGCCTACCCATGCAGGTGGGATCTCTTCATGAACCATTGAACGTCCAAGTCACGCAGGCCAGGTCATATGACGTACTCCTGGGCATGGATTACTTGGTACCGCGACGGGCCAACCTTCTTTTCTCACTCGGAATCATGCAACTCAGCTCGGCGTTTGGGGAAGACGCGTTTTGATCCATTGCCATCGGAGACAGGGTAGCGGTGCCTGTGACCAGCGGCGCATCCTTCTCCCTCTTGGATGTAGCAGCAGAGGACTCTCAAGTTCATGCAAGTAGGTTGCCATCTATCACAGCTGACTTGCCTGCCGCGGAACAGGTCACAACAGGAGAATGGCAGGAACTCGCGGGGGAGTCAAGCGAGCCTGGACTGCAAACCAACCTCCTGGGACTGTGGAAGAGGGGACAACGAGTCCTAGGAGATGGCCATGAACTCAAGGAAGAAGAGGAATTCTACCCACTCCGCGAAAATGTACCATCACCACCACTGCGATGGGATCACATGCTCCACTCACGACTTTTGCCCGCACAAAAGCAGGATTTCTGTGACCTACTGGACGCATTTGCGGACATCTTCGCTGGATCCGTGGTTGACCTGGGGGCCGTGGAAGCCTTCCATGTCATCTCCACGGGGGACTCCGCGCCCACAAAACTGAAGGTGCGGCGCATTCTTCTGCAGCAGGAAAAGATCATCACAGAGGGGCTCGCGGAGCTCAAGGCGCAGGGGGTGATTGTCCCAATCGTCAGTCCTTGGTGTGCCAACTTGGTTATAGTAGGGAAGCCGGACGGATCCAAGCGATTCTGCGTTGACTAACGCGATCTCAACCATGTACCCGAGGAGGATGCGTACCCCATGCCTCCGATTGTCGACATACAGGAGCGCTAGCAGGGTCGCGGATGGTTCGCAAAACTCGACGTGAAGGCTGCTTTTCACGCCGTTCCCATGCACCCGGACTCCATCGCCAAAACTGCATTTGTGACACCAGAAGGTCTATATGCGTTTACACGCATGCCCTTTGGACTCCACCCTCCGCGGAATCCCCAATGTCAGCTGCTACATTGACGACATCATGGTCGCGGCCCACACCTTCGAGGAACTGTTCTCCTCCCTAGCCGCTGTCTTTGCTGCCCTCCGCAGAGCCAACCTGAAGCTCAAGGCAGCCAAGTGCTCTATCGGAGCCGTGGAAATGGAGTTCCTGGGTTTCGTGATGAGTGCGGATGGCATCAAGACAGATCTAGAAAAGATTACGGGAGTTCAGGAGTGGCGCCAGCCCACTTCTGCAGGGCAAGTCAAGATCTTCTTGGGCTTTGTCTCCTTCTACCGGAAGTCTGTGCGTGATCACGCGCGTATCATCAAACCGCTCCAGGAGTTGACGCACCAGGACGTGCCGTTTGAATGGACGTCAGCTTGCGCGGACGCCTAGAAGGAAATCAAGCACCTCGTTACCACGCCCATGCCCGAGTTCACCGACTTCAACCTCCCATTCTCCATCACCACCGACTGGTCGCGGGACGGGCTTGGGGCCATCCTCTCCCAGACGGTGCAGGAACCCACACAGAAGGTGATTGCCTACGCCAGTCGTGCCCTCACTGAAGGGGAGCGGAAGTACCCTCCGGTAAAGGGCGAATGCTTGGCTGTCCTTTGGGCACTCCAACACTTCCGCGACTACATAAAGAATGGCAAGCCGTTCACGGTTTTCACGGACCATCAGGCCCTCCAGTGGCTCCTTACTACTCAGAACCATGAGGGCATCCTAGCCAAGTGGGCCCTCCTTCTCCAGGGCTACAACATGAAGATCAAGTACCAGCCTGCGGCTGCAAAACGCAACGCGGATGCCCTGAGCCGACTTCCGCACAATGGTTGACCAGATCCTGATCAGGCATCACTGAATGCAGCGGAGGTACCTCTAAATGATGCGGCGCCTACCCCGGATGTCGGGACACCACCTCCAACCACTGAAGTAGAATGGGAGGGAGTGGCAAGGGAATTCGATGAGGAGGAACAGGAGGTCGCCCTTCAACTCTTGAATGAACTCGATCCCGCCGCAGAGTGGGCGTTCGCAGAGACCCTACCAGCCCTTTCCGGGTCTGGCCTACAGCTTGCTCACAGGTACAACTCTACCATCCGCGGTTGGACGCTGGAGGAAATTGCACCCCATCTTCCCCCATGACATGCAAACCCGCGAACCTCGCGAACGTCCGCTGCTTCACCACAGACCTGTCCATTGAGCGAACCACACTCTCCTGCTCCCGCCACACCACTCCTTGAGAACCGCCATCCCCTCACTCTGGTAGACTTTCTCCTTCACTCCCCTGAGTCTGCTGAAAGTCTCCGCGCCCTCTTCAACACTCACAATACCTCCCTTTCCCCTCTTGGCATCCGCCTCTCATGCACGCGAGACAGCCTGACCGGCATCCGCCTGTTATCCCGCAGCATCATTCTCACCCACTCTAGTGTACGCGGTGCCGCTGCACGTACCTCATGCACCTGGGCACCCGCGGCCCTCACTCCCGGACCGCCCGTACCCTCCGATATCCACGTAGCATGGTGTTATGTGTG
>SZWC01011973.1:46232-62812 GCA_023375785.1 Penium margaritaceum
AGAAAGTCTCCGCGCCCTCTTCAACACTCACAATACCTCCCTTTCCCCTCTTGGCATCCGCCTCTCATGCACGCGAGACAGCCTGACCGGCATCCGCCTGTTATCCCGCAGCATCATTCTCACCCACTCTAGTGTACGCGGTGCCGCTGCACGTACCTCATGCACCTGGGCACCCGCGGCCCTCACTCCCGGACCGCCCGTACCCTCCGATATCCACGTAGCATGGTGTTATGTGTGGATATGTGGCCGCAAGTTCGTGGCCATCGTGGACACCGGTGCCACCCATACAACGATTGCGCTCCGGATGGTCCGCTTGCTCCACATACAACACCTCATCCAACCCACTCGACTCCGCTTCTCCATCTCCACCGGAGACATCGACGCGCCGCTTGGACAAATCGCGGGCCTCCCCATGCAGGTGGCGAATGTACATTCGGCACAAACCTTCCAGGTTTGCGATGTCCGTCCGTATGACATTCTGCTCGCGGCGGACTGGCTCGCGCCGTGACAAGCGGATATATTGATCGGTGCAGGCATCCTCAGTCTCATTTCTTGTTCCGGCATTCGATCGTTCACCCCGCTCTTTACCTCGCATCGACCATCTCCGAGCACGATCCTCTCCAGTGTCGACTCAGCTCTCACCGGCGCTTGACACACTCGGCGGATAATGCGCAGCTGGGCTCTCGCCGCCAGAACATCCGACATGGCACGCAATCAAGACACGGGGTACGCACCTTCGTCGCGGGGGGGGTGGGTCCTCCCGGCGGCAGCTACGCCGCCCAGCTCTTAACACGGGCGCGGGGCACCACCCGGCACGGACACCAACACCACCAATGGGGACAGCGGCTCTACCGCGGCAGGGCCCCACAACAAGGACTGCGCCTGCAAGGACATCAGCACCATCCACGGCCGCAACAGGCGTGTCCCGACCTGGCTTGGTGACGAGAATTCCGCCAACACCGGTGACGGCCACCCCAGCAGCGGCTGCGGCCTCACCGCGGCTCAGCCCGGCCACAGGGACGACCCTGACACCAACCACAAGACCAGCAGCGGTAATCCCACCGCGGTATAGTCCCACGGAACGAACACCAACGCAGGTTATGCCACCTGCGGCCAAATCACCAGGCCCGTCGCGACAAAGCCAGGCCACGAGCACACCAACGCGGATCCTCAAGCGAATGGAACCAGTGGTTGGGGCAACACAGGCAGCGGCAAGAACAACCGCCACCCCAACACCAAGCCCGCGAGATGAGGCTCGGACCCAAGCCACCCCAGTCCCCTCCCCAGCCACGACGACGCTCTCTCACTCGCCGCCCACCTCGCGCGATAGTCCAATTTGACAACCCGCACGCCCCCTGCTGGGCACAGTATCAATAATGAAAGGGGCAAAAATGTACCTCAAAGAAAGTTCGGGGGACAGCGGGGAGCAACCCAAGGAAGCCCTACTGCTTGAAGTAGTGATCAGTGTCATGCTCCAACTGCTGATAGAGATCCTGGAAGTGATCCGCGCGGAGTTCGAGGATTCACTGTTCCGCAGGATGTGGCAGGTGGTGCTAAAGGGAGCAGCAACGACGGTGCTAGCCCTCAGATTGCACGAAAGGCAGATGCTTTTGCTGGAAACAGCAGGCGTAGAACGCCTTGTCTTGGCGGTGCAGGACAACCTGAGCATCAAACCGGGGATGGCCTGTGATATGACTGGCATCGCGGAACTACTGAACACCGAGCGGGCGAACCCATCATTAGAAGCTACTCGAGTGTGGTGGAACTGGGTGCGGAAGGATCAGCGGAGTAGTCCAGAGAGACGGTACGTGCATCTGCTCCAGGAGAGGGCCAGAGCCCTCATTCTGTATCACGTGAACGACCAGGCACCCGGATCGGCGAAGGCAGCAAGGCAAAGAACCGCGGCAGACGAGTGGAGGTGGGGATATTTGCTCAACCTCGTCTATGCTAGGTGGATCGTTCCGTATCCGCAGGAGGAGAGGTTGCGGCTTGCTGACACCTAGGTGCATGAGGGGTGCTGGATGGAAGCCATGGAAAAGTGTTGGACGCTGACGCTCCAGAATGTGATACGCACCAGGGTGGCGACAACGGTTGCGAAAGCACACTAAGCCGTGGTTCGAGAAAAGGGACTGAGTCTCAAGCAAGAAGAGGTGCAACACTGGGCCAAGGAGGCAGCGGAAGTATGCCAAGAGGACAAGAGCAGGAGGGATGCGGAGGTGGAAGAGGCTCGGGAATACACCCAGCCCTCCCCTTAGTTGCAGCAGATGCAAGAACGTCTGCGGAAAGAATGGGAGGAGGAGGCAGCTGAGACAGAACGGGTGGCCGTAGAGGCCGCGGAAAAAGAGGCCCAAATGGCCAAGGAATGGGAAGCGGCGGCTAAGGCAGATAAGGAAGCTGCGGCAGAACTCACAAGGGTAATCATGGGGGAAGCAGAAGCAGCGGCGGCAGCAGCGGAAGCAGAGGCAATAGCAGCAGTAGCAGCAGCGGCAAAAGCAAAGGCAGAGGCAGCAGCATCAACGGTAGCGATGGCAACGGTACAAAAAAAAGAGGTAGCAATAGTGGCAGTGGAGGCAACGGCAGCAGCCACAGACAAGGCAGCAGGAACAGCAGCCACGGAGGCACAGGTAGTAACAGGAACACGAGCAACCGTGGAGGTGGTCAGAATACAAGCAGGTAACACAGCGACGGAGGTAGGAAGGGGAGCAACAGTAGATAGGGCCACGGCGAGACAGGCACGGGCAAAAGGAGAAGAGAAGATGGGGAAAAGGTACAAAGCTGGTGCCAAGCGACACCGCCCGGAGCCATCCGCTGGCTCCCTCCGGCGGAAGGCACAACTTCAGGCTCGAGCGGCAGCAGTGGTGCGGAAAGCAGCAGTGACGCTGAGTCAGACCAGAACACCAGCACTGGCAGATACCAGTCGATTAAGGAGCCGGTGCAGACTCTCCCAGAGGAAACCACGCCTGCACCAAAAGGAAAAAGGAAGGCGGAAGAGGAAGCGATCGCGGAGCCACGGAGGGAAAAACAGCCTCGTGAGGGCCCCAGCCCAAGTGTAACTCCGGAACAGCTAGCGCAAGCCCAGCGGGAGGCCGCGCAGGCAGATGAGCTCCTGATGGCGGTCTTCCGTAGAGTCCAGATGCCAGCGGAGATGGTGCCGGCATCATTGTGGCTTGTCTTGGGCAAAGCCGCTACAGTAGCCGCACGCAAGGGGGCAGAAAAGAGGGGACGCGCGAAGCAAGAGGCGGCGGTGGTGGTGGCTTCCAAAATCATTGAGTCACCAGGAAGTTTGGAAGAGGAATAGCCCATCACACTCAGCCACGGGTTACTACGGGCTCCGGGAACTGCCTCGCAGAGAAAAGACGAGGTGATTGAGCTGCACTACGCTGTTGGACGCGGCAGACGACAAAGCGGCCCTACGGAGACTAGGTTGCGAGATCAATGGGATGAAGGCAAACTTTGAGCGGCTGGCATCCTTTGGCTGTTCCTCGCACCTGACTCCTGGGACAGGGAACCACCGGTCTATGATGAAGAAAACCGCAAGAAGTTCGAGGTGATGAAAGCAGAGCAAGATGAAAGGCGAGCGCGCGGATTGCCAGCACGTGTGCCGGAGACGAAGCAAAAGCCACGTGAAGTGGTGGCAGAGAAAGCAGGAAGGAAGGGGCCCATCGAAACGCAGGACTGGCGGATATGGCAGACCGCCCACATCCTTCTCCGCGCCTGCAGCAAGGAACAGCAGAAAGCGGAGGCGCAGAAGGTGTACGTGGACCTAGAAACACGGCAGGGTGTGGAATTCGACCGGAGGAAAAAGGATGACCTAGCCCGTCTGTGTGAGCAGTATGCATGGGAGGACGGTCGTCTATGGAGAATAACTTCGCGTGTCTTGTGGGTACCACCGCCCACGCTGCACAGGGCAGTTGTGGAGGCCTACAACCGCCATCACCACACTGGTGTGCAGGCACTAAAGGATCGCCTGACACCCATCATTCACGTGCCAAACCTGGCGGCCCTCATTAAGGAGGTAGTACTACACTGTGCCCCCTGCGAGCGAGCGCAGAAAATCACGCCGTGGGACCAACCACTGTTCTAGCCTTCTCCTATCAGAGAACCGCTAGAGAAGATCATCATCGACTTCGACGGCCCCCGCGCACACTGCGACCAAGGGAATCAATACTGGATTGCAGCGGTGGACCACTTCACAAAATACCTCTAGGTCCGCGCTGTGCCCAACAAAATCTCAGCCACCGCGGCAAGGTTCATCTGCGAGGAGATCTTTTACCGCTTTGGTGGGTGCAGCGTGGTGCACAGCGACAACGGTACTGAATTCATGGGGGCCTTCAGAGAGGAGCTCAAGGAGTGGGGGGTCCGCCATGTACACTCCGGGCGGTACCGGCCAGAGCCCCAGGGGCAAGTGGAGCGGGTGCATGACATACAGGAGAGAACAGTGGCCACCGCGGAGGGCAGCAGCTGGGGAGAGAAGCCGAGGAAGATGGCACACTTCATCAACACAACACCCAGCCGAGCAACCTCCTTCTCACCCGACATGCTACTCTTCGGACAACCACCGCGGGCGGCGATGGGCATGCCTGAGAAGCCGCTAAGGCTACCGCTTGCCCAGGAGGAGCAAGAGAAACTCTCGGAGGAAGAGAAGGACAAGGCGGTCGCGGAATGGTTCCACGAGCGTTGTGAGCGGATAGAGGCCATGCGGGCGGAGGCGCGGTTGAGAGGTTCGGTTGCTGCCTGGCGCGGATGTGACGCGACAAACCGACGGCTGAACCATGGGCCTATCAAGGAGGGCCACCTGGTGTATCTCCGCCCCTTCCCCAGTGCGGGGAGAGAGGCATGGGAGCCACGGGAGGTGTACCGCGTGGCTAGCGTGGAGGCGGGGCAAGTGTGGCTGGAGGGACCGGAAGGGTTCAGCGACCGCAGTTACCCGACCACGGAATTTGTGCTGCTACCACCAGCATGGCAAACGCACATCCCCGGGACGGGAGGTCGCTTGCCACCCCTGGGACAGAGGAAAGGTTTGCGAGGTTGGAGAGCGGAGGAGGTGCTGGATGACTGTGAAAGACAGGTGTCGCAACAAGAGCAGGAGTGGAGCCAGGAACCAGAGGAGATTGAGGAGGAGGAATCCGATGTCCGTGAACTGGCCGCGGAGGAGGTGAGGAAGCAACAACAACGCGAGCCGCTGCCGCGGGAGCGACAGCAGGAGGAGCAGGAGGAGAGATGGCAGGAGCAGGGAAAGCCGCGGGACCGGAAAAAGGAAGAGTCTGAGGGTAGGCTCGAGCCACAGCACGGGCGGACCATAGCACGAGTATCCCAGCAGCAACCCCAGAAAGCACCAGCACAGACAAGGATGCCGATGAGCCCTATGGCCCTGGCTGACTACACTGGCCCGTGTGTGTGGTGCAGAGAAGATCTCCCTGCTGAACCACTCCTAAAAGTGATGTGTTGGGTATGCGGGAATCCAGCGCATCAGTATGCCTGCGGAGCCTCCAAGACTTGCATCGGACGAAATCGCACCTGCCTGCGGTGTCTAAAAGAGGCTGCTGAACAGGAGGCCGCGAGGAAGAAGGATGAGGAAGAAGGAGCAGGACCCGGCGCTAGGGGAGCACCACTCCGCGGGAGGTGGGACCCAGAAGAGGAGGAGGAGGAAGAGGAGGAGGAAGAAGGGCCCCCAGAGCGAAGGAGAGGTCCGTGCTCCGTTTCCGGGGCCACAATGAGGCAATGGCAAGCGGAGGGACGGGTTGCGGCCGAGGAAAGAAGGAGGAAGGAATTGGAAGAAAAGAAATGTGCTGAATGCGGCCAGTGGTGGGGAGTGGAAGTGCAAGATTGTAGCGGATGCCACCGCAAAATATGCACCGGTTGCTTGGCTCCACCTCGTGATGGGCTCGGAAGGCGAAGCGGGGTTGCGGTGTGCAGGAGGTCCAGGGAGAAGGTCGAGAACCAACGAGGTGTTTGCAGGGCACCGCGAGTGAATGAGGAAGAAGAGGAGGAAGAATCAGAGGAAGAGGAGGGACCGGGAATGGAAGGGCACCAGTCCGCGGCATGCCCCACATGCCTAAAGACTGTGCAGGATGGGGAAAGGTGTGCCGTTTGCTCGAGATCCGCGCACCACGAGTGCCTGGTGGCGGGCAGCTCTGCCTGGAAGGGCCAATGTCATCAATGCGTGGGCAATGAGCTCCTTGAGGCAGAATGCTACCTTAGCTTCATCGCGGAGACCCGAGAACCTGCTTGCGCAACCTGCCACGAGGGGATGGCGGAGTTCGGCAAGGGATGTGGCATGTGCTTAAAGATGTGCCATCTGCAGTGCGGCAAGAGGGACAAGGAAGGAGTGTGGACATGCCACCAATGCTTGGCTCGGCCCAGAAAAGAAAATTGGGGTGCGGAAAACTGCGGACTGCAGTACTGCGGAGACGGATGTATGGGGTTGTCACCAGGACAGCATGCCACTGTGAGCACTGCGGAGGATGGGCCCACGCACAGTGTGCTACAGAGGTGCGCAGGAATGAGGAGGAGCTGACAGTGTACCACTGTACCAGCTGCAGGACATATGAACGAATCCCGCACTGCTCTACCTGTAAAAAGAAACTGGGCGCGGAAGACATCACCTCAAGAGCCAGGTGTGAGGGCTGCCAGTTGTATGTGCATCAGGAATGCTCCGCGCGGTATCAGCGTGAGGGTGGAGAAGTAGAGACCTACTGCTGCCCTTGCCAACAACGGCAGGGGCCAGGTCCCCAAGGAAAGTTTACACCCCTGTTGCGCTAAGGAGACTCTGGGACAGAGTCTTGGAAAAGGGGGGTTGGGGGCATCAGTGTCAGGCGGGGATCCACCGCATCTCCGATGAGGAGAAGATGGATCCGCTGCTTCCCATAGATCCGCGGAACGAGGCTTCCACGGACAGAGATCCGCAGAGAAAGGGGAAGTCGCGGAGCATCAGAGAACGCGCAAGGCATGCTGGCTCCCGCAATAAGATTGCGGTAGAGCGTGGGGTGGCGCGAAATCTAGCAGTAGTAAAGGAAAAGAGGCGTGAAAAGTTGCCGCCAGGAGGCAGAACCTCCCTACGACTGTTGGAAGGAATGGCTACGGAGAAGCCAAGACAGGCGGGACAGCAGGGTGAGAATCCGCAGTGGGAAGAAAACATGGACCGAGCCGCGGAGAAGTGGGAGCATCGGACGTGCAAAACACACGACGGCAGAACTTGACGTCAAGAAGGAGCTCGACCAATGAGGACTCAGGGTGGGCAGCGGTAATCAAGGAGGAGGACCGGAAGGACGCACCGCGAAGACAAAGATTCAAGGAAGAACACAAGACCGCGAGCATCCAAGCCGCGGACTAGAGGAAGAAGTAGTAGTAGAACAGGGAAATGTGGTAGCCAAGTGTGTGTGTGGTCAAGGATGAGACCCGCGGTGCGTGTAGCGCGCCGCGCGGAGTCAAAGATAAGGGAAAGAGTGGTAGGAGATGTCTTAGGGGGGCTAGGTTTGGTAGATTTAAAGTAGTGGTGTAGCGGAGGGACTAGTGTGGATGGATGACCGATGACCGATAACAGATGACACAAAGAGATGCTGACCCTTCTCTGATCTTGTGCAACTTGAGTTAATGCCAGTGTGCTTTTGCTTATGAGCCCAACAGTCCTGACTTGTCAAGAACCTGACTGCCTCCTTCTGTCTCATTAATACCGCACAAGTACTAGTCTGGTTCACACCCGCGCTTCCCCCTGTGAGATCCGCAGCTGTTGAAGGAGTTCAAACAGTGCTCTCCGCGGGACAACTCCGCGTGTGCGCGGAGCATACTGCTCCGGGTGTGCGCGGAGCATACTGCTCAATCCAACACACTCCTGAGAACAACAAACGATTCCGCTGAGTGCTGTCATCACGAGGGAACACAAGCTGGGTGAAGGGTGCAACCGGCGACTCCGCGGCCTTGCACACGACCGCGGAACGGGGTTCCGCGGGCAAAGGAGTCAAAGGCCACGAGGTGGCGGAATCTCGTGCCCGCAAGGAGCGAGTCGCAGAGCACTACCCACGAGCGGGACCCCGAGAGTGTGAAGCATCCGTGGAAGACCAGGAGAGGCAGCGGAGGAGTGGCAAGCGGGTGCTGCCCGGAACCGCGGAACGGCAAGGTCGCGGAACAGATCAGACACGGAGTTAGAGGGCGCGGAAGGAACATCGTGCCCGGCAAAATTGGGGGCATCACGTGCGTTATCACTACGAACGGGACATGGTCGAGAAGGGGCAGGTGGTGCTGCAGCACTGCAACACGCATAGCATGCTTGCGGATTGCTTGACCAAAGCGCAATCCGCAGACCGGCACGCGATGAGCGTGGCCGGACTTGGGATGACCAGCTATGATGGGCTGGAGGGCGCAGAAGAAGATGAGTGAGAGGAAGCAGGAGCAGCGGGCATGGAAGGTGCAAGGGGGAGAATGTTGAAAAATTGCCCCTTCGCATGTCCAAGTGCGGCGCCGGGAGGCGCTCAGGAGCTGCCAGAGAATGGAAGCTCCGCTCCGGCAAATCTGGCGACTCGACATTTACTTGGATCCTAAAATGGAGGATTGCCCCTAATAGTTGACGAGTTGCTGAATCCGGTGGAAGTTGTTTCACCGGAATCGGACAAGTATCGAGGGAGATATGGCCTTCCAAAGTTCTGGTATGCGCAGCGGCTCTGGGAGCCGGCTGCGACTCGAAATCCGGTTGATAATCGACCGGACCGAGTAACAAAAATACCATGTGGAGAAAATGCTCCGATAGGCCTGCCGAGGCGTCCGGTGGATGATCCACCTGATCTGGCGGATCATCCACCGGATCCAGTAGTGCAGGTTGTTACTGAGGGACTTAGCCAAAATCCTGGCTCGACGTCCGAAACTCAGTAGTATGTTTTGCTACTCGGGGACTTTATCAATTTTCTGACTGCAGGTCCGCGGACAGGTTTCGAACCTCGTCACACCCCATCACCAAACACGACCCAAAAGTGGGTAGGGTNGCCGAGGCGTCCGGTGGATGATCCACCTGATCTGGCGGATCATCCACCGGATCCAGTAGTGCAGGTTGTTACTGAGGGACTTAGCCAAAATCCTGGCTCGACGTCCGAAACTCAGTAGTATGTTTTGCTACTCGGGGACTTTATCAATTTTCTGACTGCAGGTCCGCGGACAGGTTTCGACCCTCGTCACACCCCATCACCAAACACGACCCGAAAGTGGGTAGAGTGCGTGGAAACAGTGCAGGGGACCCATACACCATGTGCAATGGGACATGCGCCTTGGGAAAGGCGTTTCGCACGTGAATGAAGGCGCCACAGCGAGTGGCGGCATAAGGCTTCTGTGGTGGGTGAGACCTGCGCTTTGGCAAGCATAACTTGAGCTATGCTTGGCCAGATCGCACGCCGTTTGGTGCGTTGGAATGCACATGACTAGCCCTGGTCATGTCTAAGTTGAAAAAACTAACGCAAAACGATGTTATTCCCTTCGCAAACTGACTGTCTCTAAATTCCTGCTCACATAGCGTGAGGCGACCAGAAAGCTCACGCTCAGTTTCAGATTCGCCCAAAACACTAGACGTGAACCACTAGAGACGATCAGACAAACTTCGGGACCGCACCACGCGCATCTCATCCTGACAGAGTTGTGCCAGAGTTGTGCTAGAGTTGTGCTAGAGGTGTGCCAGAGTTATGCAAGAGTTGTGCCAGAGTTATGCTTGAGTTGTGCCGAGTTGTGCCAGAGTTGTGCCAGAGTTATGCAGGAGTTTTCCAGAGTTGTGCCAGAGTTGTGCCAGATTTGTGCCCAAGTTGTGCCAGAGTTGTGCCAGAGTTGTGCCAGAATTGTGCCAGATTTGTGCCACAGTTGTGCCAGGGTTGTGCCAGAGTTGTGCCTGAGTTGTGCCAGAGTTGTGCCAGAGTTGTACCAGAGTTGTGCCTGAGTTGTGCCAGAGTTGTGTCAGAGTTGTGTCAGAGTTGTGCCAGAGTTGTGCAAGAGTTGTGCCACAGTTGTGCCAGAGTTGTGCCAGCATTGTGTCAGAGTTGTGCCAGAGTTGTGCCAGAGTTGTGCCAGATTTGTGCTAGAATTATGCCAGAGTTGTGCCACAGCTGTGCTAGAGTTGTGCTATAGTTGTGAAAGAGTGGTGCCAGGGTTGTGCTATAGTTGTGCCAGAGTTGTGCCAGAGTTGTGCCAGAGTTGTGCCAGAGTTGTTCCAGAGCTGTGCCAGAGTTGTGCCAGATGTGCTAGAATTGTACCAGAGTTGTGCCAGAATTTTGCCAGAGTTATGCCAGAGTTGTGCCAGAGTCGTGCCAGAATTGTGCCAGAGTTGTGCAAGAGGTGTACCAGAGTTCTGCCAAAGTTGAGCCAGAGTTGTACCAGAGTTGTGCCAGAGGTGTGCCAGAGTTGTGCTAGAGTTATGCCAGAGTTGTGCCAGAATTGTGCCAGAGTTGTGCGAGAGTTGTGCCAGAGTTGTGCCAGAGTTGTGGCAGAGTTGTGCCAGAGTTGTGCCAGAGTTGTCCTAGAGTTGTGCCAGAGTTGTGCCAGAGTTGTGGCAGAGTTGTGCCAGAGTTGTGCCAGAGTTGTCCTAGAGTTGTGCCAGAGTTGTGCCAGAGTTGTGGCAGAGTTGTGCCAGAGTTGTGCCAGAGTTGTCCTAGAGTTGTGCCAGAGTTGTGCCAGAGTTGTGGCAGAGTTGTGCCAGAGTTGTGCCAGAGTTGTCCTAGAGTTGTGCCAGAGTTGTGCCAGAGTTGTGGCAGAGTTGTGCCAGAGTTGTGCCAGAGTTGTCCTAGAGTTGTGCCAGAGTTGTGCCAGAGTTGTGGCAGAGTTGTGCCAGAGTTGTGCCAGAGTTGTCCTAGAGTTGTGCCAGAGTTGTGCCAGAGTTGTGGCAGAGTTGTGCCAGAGTTGTGCCAGAGTTGTCCTAGAGTTGTGCCAGAGTTGTGCCAGAGTTGTGGCAGAGTTGTGCCAGAGTTGTGCCAGAGTTGTCCTAGAGTTGTGCCAGAGTTGTGCCAGAGTTGTGGCAGAGTTGTGCCAGAGTTGTGCCAGAGTTGTCCTAGAGTTGTGCCAGAGTTGTGCCAGAGTTGTGGCAGAGTTGTGCCAGAGTTGTGCCAGAGTTGTCCTAGAGTTGTGCCAGAGTTGTGCCAGAGTTGTGGCAGAGTTGTGCCAGAGTTGTGCCAGAGTTGTCCTAGAGTTGTGCCAGAGTTGTGCCAGAGTTGTGGCAGAGTTGTGCCAGAGTTGTGCCAGAGTTGTCCTAGAGTTGTGCCAGAGTTGTGCCAGAGTTGTGACAGAGTTGTGCCAGAGTTGTGCCAGAGATGTGCCAGAGTTGTGCCAGAGGTGTGCCAAAATTGTGCCAAAAGTGTGCCAATGTTGTACGAGAGTTGTGCCAGAGTTGTGCGAGAGTTGTGCCAGTGTTGTGCCAGAGTTGTGCCTGAGTTGTGCCATAGTTGTGCTTGAGTTGTGCAATAGTTGTGCTTGAGTTGTACCATAGTTGTGCCAGAGTTGTGCCATAGTTTAGCTTGAGTTGTGCCAGTTTTGTGCCAGAGTTGTGCTAGAGTTGTGCCACAGGTGTGCCAGAGTTGTGCCAGAGTTGGGCCAGAGTTATGCTTGAGTTGTGCCAGAGTTGTGCCAGAGTTGTGCCAGAGTTATGCCCGATTTGTTCAGAGTTGTGTCAGAGTTGTGCCCGAGTTGTGCCGGAGTTGTGCCAGAGATGTGCCAGATTTGTGCCAGATTTGTGCCACAGTTGTGCCAGAGTTGTGCCAGAGTTGTGCCAGAGTTGTGCCAGAGTTGTGCCAGAGTTCTGTCAGAGTTGTGCCAGAGTTGTGCGAGAGTTCTGCCAGAGTTCTTCAAGAGTTGTGCCAGAGTTTTGCCAGAATTGTATCAGAGTTGTGCCAGAGTTGTGCGAGAGTTCTGCCAGAGTTCTTCAAGAGTTGTGCCAGAGTTTTGCCAGAATTGTATCAGAGTTGTGCCAGAGTTGTGCGAGAGTTCTGCCAGAGTTCTTCAAGAGTTGTGCCAGAGTTTTGCCAGAATTGTATCAGAGTTGTGCCAGAGTTGTGCGAGAGTTCTGCCAGAGTTCTTCAAGAGTTGTGCCAGAGTTTTGCCAGAATTGTATCAGAGTTGTGCCAGAGTTGTGCGAGAGTTCTGCCAGAGTTCTTCAAGAGTTGTGCCAGAGTTTTGCCAGAATTGTATCAGAGTTGTGCCAGAGTTGTGCGAGAGTTCTGCCAGAGTTCTTCAAGAGTTGTGCCAGAGTTTTGCCAGAATTGTATCAGAGTTGTGCCAGAGTTGTGCGAGAGTTCTGCCAGAGTTCTTCAAGAGTTGTGCCAGAGTTTTGCCAGAATTGTATCAGAGTTGTGCCAGAGTTGTGCGAGAGTTCTGCCAGAGTTCTTCAAGAGTTGTGCCAGAGTTTTGCCAGAATTGTATCAGAGTTGTGCCAGAGTTGTGCGAGAGTTCTGCCAGAGTTCTTCAAGAGTTGTGCCAGAGTTTTGCCAGAATTGTATCAGAGTTGTGCCAGAGTTGTGCGAGAGTTCTGCCAGAGTTCTTCAAGAGTTGTGCCAGAGTTTTGCCAGAATTGTATCAGAGTTGTGCCAGAGTTGTGCGAGAGTTCTGCCAGAGTTCTTCAAGAGTTGTGCCAGAGTTTTGCCAGAATTGTATCAGAGTTGTGCCAGAGTTGTGCGAGAGTTCTGCCAGAGTTCTTCAAGAGTTGTGCCAGAGTTTTGCCAGAATTGTATCAGAGTTGTGCCAGAGTTGTGCGAGAGTTCTGCCAGAGTTCTTCAAGAGTTGTGCCAGAGTTTTGCCAGAATTGTATCAGAGTTGTGCCAGAGTTGTGCGAGAGTTCTGCCAGAGTTCTTCAAGAGTTGTGCCAGAGTTTTGCCAGAATTGTATCAGAGTTGTGCCAGAGTTGTGCGAGAGTTCTGCCAGAGTTCTTCAAGAGTTGTGCCAGAGTTTTGCCAGAATTGTATCAGAGTTGTGCCAGAGTTGTGCGAGAGTTCTGCCAGAGTTCTTCAAGAGTTGTGCCAGAGTTTTGCCAGAATTGTATCAGAGTTGTGCCAGAGTTGTGCGAGAGTTCTGCCAGAGTTCTTCAAGAGTTGTGCCAGAGTTTTGCCAGAATTGTATCAGAGTTGTGCCAGAGTTGTGCGAGAGTTCTGCCAGAGTTCTTCAAGAGTTGTGCCAGAGTTTTGCCAGAATTGTATCAGAGTTGTGCCAGAGTTGTGCGAGAGTTCTGCCAGAGTTCTTCAAGAGTTGTGCCAGAGTTTTGCCAGAATTGTATCAGAGTTGTGCCAGAGTTGTGCGAGAGTTGTGCCAGAGTTGTGCGAGAGTTGTGCCAGAGTTGTGCCAGAGATGTGCCAGAGTTGTGCCAGAGTTGTGCCAGAGGTATGCTTGATTTGTGCCAGAGTTGTGCCAGAGTTGTGCCAGAGTTATGCCCGATTTGTGCAGAGTTGTGCCAGAGTTGTGCCAGAGTTGTGCCCGGGTTGTGCCGGAGTTGTGCCAGAATTGTGCCAGAGGTGTGCCAGGTTTGTGCCACAGTTGTGCCAGAGTTTTACCAGCGTTGTGTCAGAGTTGTACCAGAGTTCTGCCAGATCTGTGTCAGAGATGTCCCAGAGTTGTGCCAGAGTTGTACCAGAGTTGTGCCAGAGTTGTGTTAGATATGTGCCAGAGTTGTGCCAGAGTTGTGCCAAAATTGTGCCAGAAGTGTGCCAAAGTTGTACGAGAGTTGTATCAGAGTTGCGCAGAGTTGAGCCAGAGTTATGCCAGAGTTGTGCCAGAGTTGTGCCTGTGTTGTGCCATAGTTGTGCCTGAGCTGTGCCATAGTTGTGCTTGAGTTTTACCATAGTTGTGCCAGAGTTGTGCCAAAGTTGTGCTTGAGTTGTGCCAGATTTGTGCCAGAGTTGTGCTAGAGTTATGCCAGCGGTGTGCCAGAGTTGTTCCAGAGTTGTGCCAGAGTTATGCTTGCGTTGTGCCAGAGTTGTGCCAGAGTTATGCCCGATTTGTGCAGAGTTGTGCCAGAGGTGTGCCATAGATGTGCCTGTGTTGTGTTGGAATTGTGCCAGAGTTTTACCAGAGTTGTGCCAGATTTGTGCCAGAGTTGTGCCAGAGTTGTGCCAGAGTTGTGCAAGAGTTGTACCAGAGTTCTGCCAGAGTTGTGTCAGAGTTGTGCCAGAGTTGTGCCAGAGTTATGCCAGAGTTGTGCCAGAGTTGTGCAAGAGTTGTGCCATAGGTGTGCTTGAAGGGTGCCTGATTTGAGCAAGAGTTGTGCAAGAGTTGTGCCAGAGTTGTGGCAGAGTTGTGGCAGAGTTGTGCAAGAGTTGTCTTAGAGTCGTGCCAGTGTTGTGCCAGAGGTGTGGCAGAGTTGTAACGGAGTTGTGCCAGAGTTGTGCCCAGATTTATACCAGAGTTGTACCAGAGTTGTGCCAGAGTTGGGCTAGAGTTGTGCAATAGTTGTGCCAGAGTTGTGCCAGAGTTGTGCCAGATTTTTGCAAGAGTTGTGCAAGTGTTGTGCTAGAGTTGTGCCAGAGTTGTGCCAGAGCGGTACCAGAGTTGTGCTAGAGTTGGGTCGGAGTTGTGCCAGAGTTGTGCCCAGATTTATACCAGAGTTGTACCAGAGTTGTGCGAGATTTTTGCCAGAGTTGTGCCAGAGTGGTGCCAGAGTTATGTCAGAGTTGTGCCAGAGCTGTGCCAGAGTATTGCAAGAGTTGTGCCAGAGTTGTGCTAGAGTTGTGCCAGAGCTGTACCAGAGTTGTGCCAGAGTTGGGCTAGAGTTGTGCAAGAGTTGTGCCAGAGCTGGGCCAGAGTTTTGCCACGGTTGTGCCAGAGTTGTGCCAGACTAATGCCAGAGTTGTGCCGAAGTTGTGCCAAAATTATGCCAGAGTTGAGCCAGAGTTGTACCAGAGTTGTGCGAGATTTTTGCCAGAGTTGTGCCAGAGTGGTGCCAGAGTTATGTCAGAGTTGTGCCAGAGCTGTGCCAGAGTATTGCAAGAGTTGTGCCAGAGTTGTGCTAGAGTTGTGCCAGAGCTGTACCAGAGTTGTGCCAGAGTTGGGCTAGAGTTGTGCAAGAGTTGTGCCAGAGCTGGGCCAGAGTTTTGCCACGGTTGTGCCAGAGTTGTGCCAGACTAATGCCAGAGTTGTGCCGAAGTTGTGCCAAAATTATGCCAGAGTTGAGCCAGAGTTGTACCAGAGTTGTGCGAGATTTTTGCCAGAGTTGTGCCAGAGTGGTGCCAGAGTTATGTCAGAGTTGTGCCAGAGCTGTGCCAGAGTATTGCAAGAGTTGTGCCAGAGTTGTGCTAGAGTTGTGCCAGAGCTGTACCAGAGTTGTGCCAGAGTTGGGCTAGAGTTGTGCAAGAGTTGTGCCAGAGCTGGGCCAGAGTTTTGCCACGGTTGTGCCAGAGTTGTGCCAGACTAATGCCAGAGTTGTGCCGAAGTTGTGCCAAAATTATGCCAGAGTTGAGCCAGAGTTGTACCAGAGTTGTGCGAGATTTTTGCCAGAGTTGTGCCAGAGTGGTGCCAGAGTTATGTCAGAGTTGTGCCAGAGCTGTGCCAGAGTATTGCAAGAGTTGTGCCAGAGTTGTGCTAGAGTTGTGCCAGAGCTGTACCAGAGTTGTGCCAGAGTTGGGCTAGAGTTGTGCAAGAGTTGTGCCAGAGCTGGGCCAGAGTTTTGCCACGGTTGTGCCAGAGTTGTGCCAGACTAATGCCAGAGTTGTGCCGAAGTTGTGCCAAAATTATGCCAGAGTTGAGCCAGAGTTGTACCAGAGTTGTGCGAGATTTTTGCCAGAGTTGTGCCAGAGTGGTGCCAGAGTTATGTCAGAGTTGTGCCAGAGCTGTGCCAGAGTATTGCAAGAGTTGTGCCAGAGTTGTGCTAGAGTTGTGCCAGAGCTGTACCAGAGTTGTGCCAGAGTTGGGCTAGAGTTGTGCAAGAGTTGTGCCAGAGGTGTGCCAGAGGTGTGCCAGAGTTGTGCCAGAGTTGTGCCATATATGTGCAATAGATGTGCTAGAGTTGTGCCATGGTTGTGCTTGAGTTGTGCCAAAGTGGTGCCAGAGTTGTGCCAGAGTTGTGCCAGAGTTGTGCCAGAGTTGTGCCAGTGTTGTGCCAGAGTTGTGCTAGAGTTGTGCCATACTAATGCCAGAATTGTGACAGAGTCGTGCCAGAATTATGCCCGATTTGTGCAGAGTTGTGCGAGAGTTGTGCCAGAGTTGTGCCAGAGTTGTGCCAGATTTGTACCAGAGTTGTGCCAGATTTTTGCCAGAGTTGTGCCAGAGTTGTGCCAGAGTTGTGCCAGATTTGTACCAGAGTTGTGCCAGATTTGTGCCAGAGTTGTGCCAGAGTTTTGCCAGTGTTGTTCCAGAGTTGTGCCAGAGTTGGGTTAGAGTTGTGCAATAGTTGTGCCAGAGTTGTTCCAGAGTTGTGCCAGATTTTTGCAAGAGTTGTGGCAGTGTTGTGCTAGAGTTGTGCCAGAGTTGTGCCACAGTTGTGCCAGAGTTGTCCCAGAGTTGTGACAGAGTTGTGCCAGAGTTGTACCAGAGGTGTACCAGAGCTGTGCCAGAGTTGTGCCAGAGTTGTGCCAAAGTTGTGCCAAAAGTGTGCCAGAGTTGTGCCAAATTTGTGCCAGAGTTGTGCCAAAGTTGTGCCA
>SZWC01011974.1:58016-68718 GCA_023375785.1 Penium margaritaceum
AACCAGGGAGCTGATGAGCTTCGAAAGAACCTTCAGTTGCGCATCATAGATCTTGCGCAAACCTTCAGGAATTGAACCAAGAGAGACTGTGGCAGAGTTGACGGGAGCCGCAGCTTGAACGGCTGGGTTGGCAACTGGCTGCACGTTGACGAGAGGAGGAGCCGCTCCAGTGGGAGGTGCAGGAGCGGCGGCCGCAGAAGCGGCAGCCGGGACGACGGCTCCGGCGTTTCCTTCCATGTTGGCGAGAGTAGGGGTGTCTGGCACCTCTTCGATCTCGTCCACAGAGTCAGGAACCTCTTCGATGGCGTCGAGGTCCTGCTCGTCAGCAGTCTTGGATCTCTTGAGTCGAGGTTGAGTAGGTTGCTTGGAGTTCTCGGCCCGCGAGGCTGAGGTGGCGGGCAACGCAACAGTAGTAGAGTTATGCTTCTCGGGGCAGCGAGAACTCGAAGCTGAGATGTGATTGAGGGAGAGAAGTCCACGTGTGCTAGGCATGTTTGAGAGAAGGGAGTCAAAGGTCAATGACTGGCAACATGTTTCGGCTCGGGTGAGCCTTCATCAGGCCAATGAACACAATGACGACAACTCACACGCTAAAAGCATACACGTGGGACAGAACCAGGGGAGAGCCCGTCGCAACCAGAGAACTGGGCGGCTCGGGGACCGGGAGCGCGAGAGATTCGACGCACCAAAGTACCCCCGAGGTCGCTAAATGCTCAGGGCGGGATTCGCGCCCGCACTAGGAAATTAGAAAGTCTCCTAGGGAGCTGCCAGGCCAAAACAGCACGAGGGAGGAACACAGCAGGATTAAACAAATTTAGACGTTTTGCAAAACGTCTAAATTTGTTTAATCGTGCAGAACATCAGATGCACGACTTGACACGACAAGCTTGAAATGCAGAACATGGAGTGCTTTGCAACTGTTTGTACCTGTTGCAGAACGTGAGCGAATGAAGAAGATGACAATGGCGTGAGCCTTTGCGCATTGAAGCTTGTGGTGTGGTGTTGAATGGAGTGTCGTGGGGTGGGTTGGGGTGCGTGGCGTAGCAGGCTGTGGTGTGGCACAGCATGACATGGTCTGGCGTTGAGTGGTGTGGTGTGTGTGGTGGCGATGACACGCAGTCTGGATTTGTGTGGCATGTTGTGTCGTATTGCTTGCAGAGGTGTGCAGATTGTGCGTCGTGGATTTTTCTTAGACGATTTTCAAAACGTCTAAGAGAAATATACCCAATCTGGGTTTGCGTGGCATATTGTGCCATATTGCTTGCAGAGGGGCGCAAGCACGCACAGTGGTGCAGATTGTGTGTCTTGGGGGCCGTTGGTGCAAACCCTGTTGGGGTATGGGCAGGGCGGTGTGGGGCGGGATGGGCCAGTCACCTCCACCAGAGCTGAGCCCTTTGAGCTGACTGGATCCGTACTCCACCTGCTGCTGCACGCACTGATGTACACAGGTGGCCTGCTGCTGTGATGTCCGCCTGCCCGCCCTGTACTCAGATGGATGGCACACAGCCGTCTGCCCTTTCTTCCCTCCCTGCTCTTGGCTAAAGACACACATGCACACACGCAGACGCAGACGCAGCAGACGCAGACGCAGACGCGTGCGTGCGCACGCGCACACACATACGCAACTTAGCACTCGTTAGTACAGTGGCCGCACAAGAGCAGCATTGGAGTTCACAACACAAGGCCGATGGGGTACCACAGTAGGGAAACGCATGCTATATAGATGACGCGTTCAAGGCCCATGCTTGGCACCGTAAGTGGCTCTCGGCTGCTGAAGCAGGTGCACGGTCTGGACAGCCGTCTGCCATCTACTCGCTCGCTTGCTTGCAAACGCACGTGCACGTGCAAATGCTCGCGCAATGACGTACCCAAATCCACATGCCAACAAACGCTCGCAAACGCGCACAATTGCACGCGAGCGCAGGTGCAGCAGCTGAGTCTGCTGCGCGAGAGCAACGCGACGCTGCGGCAGGAGAACGCGCGCAACATGGACGACGCGCGCAAGTGGCAGGAGAAGGCGCAGCAGCTGGAGCAGGCGCACGGGCCGCTGGCGGCGCAGGTGCGGCAGAAGGACGCCGAGGTGGCGGCGGTGCGCAAGGAGGTGGAGGCTGCGAAGGCGGAGGCTGCGCGTTGGCAGAAGCGCGTGAACCAGCTGCTCGACAAGTACAAGGCGATTGACCTGGAGGAGTATCAGCGCGTGCAGCAGCAGCTGCTGCAGACGCAGGTGAGGATGGATGAATGATGGAGAATGGCGATTTTGTTGCACTTTTTCAATGTAACTTAGATGCTCGTTGCTGACACGCGTACGGTGCGATGGTCCAGACACGCATGGTAGTGTGGGCACATATGGTAGTGCGGGCCACCTGTTGGAGAGGCACTAGGCCATTGATCTGAAGGAGTTTGACTCGAAGGCAGGTGTATGTGTGCGTCTGAGCTCGAGAGGGAGTGAGAGTTCCAGGTGTGTGTATGTAAGCTTCAGACAGAAGTTGCCGCACTGGGAAGCATTGCAACAGTGCGCACGAGGCGAGGAACCTGGAGGAAACAGGAGCAGGAGAAGCAGGGTCAAGAAGGAAAAGGAAACAACCAAGTGGCGTGCGAAAACAGATGATGGTGCCTGCGCTGTGCGGCTTGCAGGCGAAGGTGTTTGAGGTGGAGTCGGAGGTGGCAACTCTGAAGAAGCAGGCGGAAGCAGCGGCGCAGCAGCGGCAGCAGCTTGAGAAGGACCGCGATGCTGCGACGGCGAAAGCGGCAGCTGCGGAGAAGCAACGCGATGCAGCAGTGGCGAAGGCGGCGGAGGCGGAGAAGGCAACGAGGCAAAGCAGTGAGGTGGCAAAGGAGGCGCAGGAGCTGAAGGAGAAGCTGGCCAAGGCGCAGGAGGACGAGGTGAGAGTTGTGTAAATTTTCTTTTGTGTGATTTTTTATTTTGTGTGGTTTTTCTTCTGCATGATTTTTCTTCCGTGTGATTTCTTTTGTGTGTAATTTTACTTTTTGTTTGAGGCGTTCCGCATTACCTTTCACAACATTTTGCGTCCAACATTTTGTGACTTGGCTGTGGCCAAGGTGGCGGAGGCAGAGAGGGCGGTGGCAATAAGACGAAGCAGGGAGATGGCAAGGAAGCTGAAGCTGTTCTATTGTTCGATTTTTCTGCCATTTACTTGATCTCCCATTTACTCTACTGCATGCATGCCAGCAAGTTGGTGTGTTTTCCGTATACTGCTTACGGGCGGTGCTGTTTGGAGGTACTGCGATTCTTTGCACCTGTTTTTTGTGTTGTTGGTGGTGATGTGGTTTATGCCGCTCATTTTCCTTGATACTGCTGCTGCTGCTGCTGCTGCTGCTGCTGCTGCTGCTGCTGCTGCTGCTGCTGCTGTTATTGGGGTGTCGTGACATGGCAGGCAAAGCGCAAGGTGGAGTTCAGCAAACTGCGCAACACAGCCGTCAAATTCAAGGTGGGTCAAATTCAAGGTGGGTCAAATTCAAGGTNGACCAGGTTCAGGAGGCCTCCGCGGCGCTCGGCACCGCGCTCTACTCGGCTCTGACCCTCCAGTTACCTGAGCTGCATGCAGCATTGCGGCGCACCCAGGGAGAGGGGCTCGGGGGAGCATCTTCCTCAGGGGCGGTCCCCGATGGGCCGCTTCTGAGGGAGGTGCTCTCTGCCGTACGTCATGTGGAGGAGCAGCAGCGGCAGCTCCTTCAGCAGCAGCAGCAGCGGCAGCAGCAGACCCCGCCGGAGCGACAGTCCTCATCCGGGCCCACCCCGTCAGACCTGCTCTCTGCCTTTCGTCGCTTGGAGGAGCAGCAGCAGCAGCTCCTTCGGCAGCAGCAGCAGCAGCAGCAGACACTGCTCGACCGCCTGGCTGCCCTAGAGCGCCGCCTATCCACATCCAGAGAGGCNGTTTTTTGTGTTGTTGGTGGTGATGTGGTTTATGCCGCTCATTTTCCTTGATACTGCTGCTGCTGCTGCTGCTGCTGCTGCTGCTGTTATTGGGGTGTCGTGACATGGCAGGCAAAGCGCAAGGTGGAGTTCAGCAAACTGCGCAACACAGCCGTCAAATTCAAGGTGGGTCAAATTCAAGGTGGGTCAAATTCAAGGTGTGTCAAGTTTAAGGTGTGTCAAAATCAAGGCTCGCCCTCCACTCCCTTCCCCACCCCGGCGACCCCCCCTCCCCCCTTCATCCCCTCCATACCGACATCCCACTCCTCCTCCCCCCCCACTTCCTCGACTACAGCCCACGCCGCACCTAGCCAGCGCACACGCCGCGCATCTCACGCCATGGCTTCCACGCCAGCGGACCCCCCGGACGTCGATATGCAGCCCACCTTACTCGCCCAGTGGTCGGCACACCTCTCGCGCGTCCGGGGGGCATGGCAAACCCCTGTAGCCGCGCCCGGACAGGAGTCGTCGGCCATTGTACAG
Source organism: Penium margaritaceum (assembly GCA_023375785.1). Classification (NCBI taxonomy): domain Eukaryota; kingdom Viridiplantae; phylum Streptophyta; class Zygnematophyceae; order Desmidiales; family Peniaceae; genus Penium; species Penium margaritaceum. Next base: position 62,434 of record SZWC01011974.1, read on the forward strand.
CTGGGCGCCGGTACAGTAGCTCCAGCAGAGCCTCCCCGCCCTGCACACAGGCTCTCGACGGTCTTGGAGCACGCTCACGCCCAGCTGGTTGCGGTGGCCTCCAGCGTAGGCGACGTACAGAGTCTTCAAGGGCAGACGGTATCCTTCCTAGGCACATTCTCTCAGAACCTCGCAGAATACCTCTCCCGCGCCTTTGGTCAGCTCTACACGGCAGTGGAGTCCGTAGAGCAAGCTCAGGTCCTAGGTATGGAGGTCCTGCGCTTCGAGTTGCAGACGGCCCACCGTCACCTCGGTGGGGAGGTTGCCAACCTCCGTACAGCGACTTCCACAGCGTACGAGTCCCTCCAGCAGTCAGTTGAGCTCGTCCGCCAGGTAGCAGCAGCGGCAAAGGTTCACGGAGAGGCAGCCGCCAGCCATGATACCGCTATGGGGCTCTTCTCGTCGGGTCTTCTCCAGACATGGGCGGAGGAGGCCTGGGACGGTAACCGCGACCAGGTTCAGGAGGCCTCCGCGGCGCTCGGCACCGCGCTCTACTCGGCTCTGACCCTCCAGTTACCTGAGCTGCATGCAGCACTGCGGCGCACCCAGGGAGAGGGGCTCGGGGGAGCATCTTCCTCAGGGGCGGTCCCCGATGGNCAGCAGCAGCAGCTCCTTCGGCAGCAGCAGCAGCAGCAGCAGACACTGCTCGACCGCCTGGCTGCCCTAGAGCGCCGCCTATCCACATCCAGAGAGGCTCCCGCGGCAGAGGTCTCGGGCCTACCCCCGGGCAGCGCCCCAGGCAGCGTTCCTGGCAGCATCCCAGGCAGCGTCCTAGGCCTGCCGCGCCCTGCGTCGTCCCCTGCCACTGCTTCGCTCTTAGGGGGCGCGCCTTCGCAGTTGCATCCTCTCACACAGCGGCAGACTCCCTCTACCAGGTCCGTTGGGAGCTGCGCGGTTTCGCCGCCCAGCACGCGAAGCTACAACTCCTCACCGGGCGGGCATGGCTCCGCCCGAAGGAGCGGCGGCTCGCGTTCCGTCTTGGCGACTGTCTGGGCCATGACCTGGAGGAGCTGAGTCATCGTCTACCCCCTAGACGGAGCCCCCCACCACACCACGGCGTCCTTTCACAACAGCAGCACCAGCAGCAGCATCAGCAGCAACAGGGGTCACCTCCACCCCTGGGACAGCGGGAGCAGCAGTGGCAGCAGGTAGGTTGGGTCCCCCCACGGGCCCAGCAGCAGACCCAGCGCCAGCGACAGCAGCAGTGGCCGCATCAGCTGGAGCACCAGCGACAGTGGCAGCGGCAGCAGCAGACACATCATCGGCCACAGCAGCGGCAGGAGGAGTGGCCGTTCTTCCTGACTGGCCAGCCTCGGGGAGCCCACCCTGCGGACCTCCCCCCAGGCTGGACAGGGCGTTTTGATCCGCTCAGGACGCTCGATACCCTCCCCGCATGGGAGGGGCAGTTCTCGGGGGGGGGAGAGGGGGCAGGCGGCCGGCCCGAGGCCGCTTGCCTACCCGTGATCGGGCCGACGGCGCCACAGCTGCTGGCTCTGCCTTGGCACGGGCAGCAGCAGCAGCAGGAGCAGCAGCAGGGGCAGCAGCAGGAGCAGCAGCAGGAGCAGCAGCAGGAGGAGCAGCAGGAGCAGGATGGGCAGCATGGGCTGCAACCGGCCTTGCCTTGGCATGGGCAGCAGCTGCAGGAGGAGCAGCAGGGGCAGCACCTGGAGCAGCAGCAGCAGCATCAAGGGCAGCAGCAGCAGCGACAGGGACCGCATCAGGTGCAGCAGTTGGACACCCAGCCAGTTACACAGACAGCCGTTGACAGCCCACCCCCTTTCGCCTCTCCACCGCCTCCCCCCCCTCCACCTCCCCCCTCCTCCTCCCCGGCCCCCTTTACCCCCTCCCCCCCCACCCTCCCTTCCTTCTTCCCACTTTCCGCCCCACAGTCGGTGTCCCAGCAGTACGTCCGCACGCACTGGCACCCACCGCCACTCCCGGACACTGGAGCCGTGGCTGTGGTCGCCCTGGTGCCCGACCATGATGCCATAGACATGCCCCTCCTCTCCCCGTGCTCCCCAGCCCTCCTCGCATCACCTCGCCCGTTATTCCTCCCACCGTGCCCTATCCCTTATGTTCCCCTACTCCTCCGTCCCTCTGCCCCTACTCCACCCCACCTCTCCCACCGGCTCTTCTTTGACGGGGCGGCAGAGGTGTCCGGAGAGCGAGTTGGGGGTGCGGGGGCGGTCCTCTTTGACCCGCAGGGTGTGCCTCTCTCCTCCACCTGGCTTAGGTTGGAAGGGGAAGCAACCAACAACGACGCTGAGTACGCAGCCTTGACAGCAGGCCTGGCCTTGGCTCGCCTGCGGGATCTCCAGGGTCTGGTTGTCGTGGGGGATTCCCGTCTTGTCATTACCCAGATGCAGGGCACTGCCCGGGTCACGCTAGAGCGACTCCGGCGTCGACGGGAGGAGGCTCGGGCCGCCGCCCGGGACCTTGGGGTGATCCAGTGGCACTGGGTGGGTCGGGAACTCAACACTGTGGCAGATTTCCTCTCCAAGATGGGTTAGTTTCTATCAGCACCAGGCTGTAGACAGCGTCAGGGTGTACCAGAGCTGGTGGTCTCACTCAGAGGGGAGGATCTCCTGGTGACACAGGAGCTAGTGCTTCAGGGGGTGGAGGGCCTCCTGCCGCCCCAGGAGGAGAGACCAGCACTCTTGACGCCAGACATCACCACCGCATGGGAGGCTCTAGAGGGCTTCACATGGGAGCGGCTTGGGGGTGCGATACAGACGGAGGGGGGCGGGTCTGAGAGGATGACGCAGGCTCCATCAGTGCTGGCACGCCTCTACGAAGAGGCCCGCCGCCGGGTAGGTCATCTCCTCCAGCGCTCTTGCTCCTGGGTTCTTCAGCCGGACCTTCAGCCCGAGGACCTCTGCAGCAGGTGGATGCTCCTCCTCCACTTCCAGGTACTGCTATGTCGAGTACCCTCCTTCGAGGAGCAGTTGGGGGACCCTGCCTTTTCATCAGCCCCACACAGACCGCTCTGGCGCGGTCGACGGACTAGCTCCCGCAGCCAGGCCTACCCTGACCTTCGCTCCGTCAACAGCGTCATCCTCGAGCGCTGCGCCTGTTTCGAGGCAGGTGATTGGGCCGGGCTTTTGGATGAGGCTTGTGCCTCAGTGCGCCCCGCCCAGCGAGCTTGGGTGGCAGCCCGTCCATTCACGCGACAGGCTGCGGCAGAGCAGGGTGAGGAGGGGGCGAGAGCTCGTGAGTGCGCGGCCAGTATGGTGCACGCTGGGGCATTATCGAGGGCGATGCAGCAGTTTGAGGGGCGTCCACCAGCAGGAGGTACGACCACGACTTTGGCTGCTCTCAGAGAGCGGCATCCACCCGCCACGGTGCCTATCCCTGCGTGGGTCCACTCCTTCACGACACCAGGGGGTGGAGCGGCTGGAGTGACGGAGGAGATGATAGAGGAGGCGCTGCGGGATGCGCCTCGGGGTTCGGCGGCAGGTCCCCTGGGTTTCACTATGGACCTGCTCCGTGACCTGGCCTTGGACTCACCGGCGTGCATGGAGGGCGTGGGAGGGGTCATACGAGCTATGCTAGATGGGGCCATGCCAGCAGAGGCGGCGACGTGCATGGGTCGGAGCAGACTCATCCCTATCTTGAAGGGAGCTACAGAGGCGGAAGGGGTCCGGCCGTTGACGGTTGGTGAGGTGTGGGTCCGGCTCGCTGGCTGACTCCTCCTACGGGACAGGAACCGCTTGCACCGGGCACTTCGGCCTCACCAGTTCGGCGTAGGAGTATCGGAGGGGGCAGGGGTGCTGGTTCGTGGGGTGCGTGCCATCCTCTCAGCCAACCCTGACTTTTGGTTGCTTCGACTCGACGTCCGCAACGCCTTCAACGAGGTGGAGCGGGCTGCGGTGTTTGAGGCGGTGAGAGATCGGGGTCTTGGCATGTGGATCCCGTTCCTGCGACAGTTCTACACCACCCGACGCAGCTGCTCTTCTTCGGTGTCAGCGCACCGGCAGTGCTGGAGAGTGCCCGAGGTGTACGCCAGGGTGATCCCCTGGGCCCTGCTTTGTTCGACCTTGCTCTGGCCCCAGTGCTCGAGGCAGGTTCCCAGGTGCTGACGCTGGCTCGAGGAGAGCATCGAGGCCACGTGGGGGCCTATCAGGACGACGCGACGGTGACCGCCCCCCCACAACCCCTGGCGACAGCCTTCTCTTCCATGGTTGTGGCGGCGGCACTACGTGGCTTACACATCCAGCCACGGAAGTACCTCCTATTGCGTCGGACGGAGGCGGAGGTGCCCCAGGTGCTCTCTGGGCTTCCGTGTCGACGGGACGGTGTGGTGCTGCTGGGGTGCCCGGTGGGCGACGCGGCTTTCCGGGCAGCGTGGGCAGAGGGATGGCTACAGGAGCAGCTGCGAGGTCTGCCGCAGGTGAGCCGAATGGAGGAGGTGCAGGCGGCTATGACCTTGCTCCGACTGTGCATCATCCCCCGGGTGGACTTCTGCGTGCGGGCGCTCCCGCCTGAGGAGCATTGGCTGGAGATTTTGCATCGCTTAGACCAGGCCATTTGGGAGGCAGTTTTGCGCCTCCTACAGATTACACAGGCCCAGGAGGTTGGGTCGGTGTCCTTTGAGCTGCAACGTCTGGCCCGATGGCAGCTGCAGCTGCCATTCGCCGCCGGGGGTGGCGGCCTGTTGGGGGCGAGAGACCGGGCTCCGCTAGCCTATGCCTGCTCCACAGGGAGTCTTCTGTCGGCTCTCACCAGCGAGTTCACTCCCTTCCTTCCATCGGATGGCGCGCTGCAGCACTTGGCACCTGGGTGGGACCTGGTGGAGGAGGAGCTGCCCAGGCCGGTGTTTGCGACACTGCCTACCTTGGAGGCGCTGCAGCAGGGCGTACAGCCGGGGTTGTACCAGCGGATGTGCAGACAGTGGTACTCGTTTCGGCGGGAGGGGTGGATTGCGGCGTGCGGCCGTCTGGCGCAGAGACGCTGTGGGTGCGCAGAGGGGGGCCCGGAGGCATGCGCCCACCAGCGCGGCTGTGAGCGCCATGCCCACCAGCGCTGCTGGGCGACGGCGACGAGGGGCAGTGCCCTCTGGCTGCAGGCGACCCCACCAGGCCGACAGGATCGGACGTACCTGGCCCCGGCAGACTTTCGTCTCCACGCCCAGATGTGGCTGGGCCTGCCCCTGCCCCACCTGGAGCAGGTTGGCCTTGATGGTATGGACCCAGGAGCAGTGACCAGGAGACGACGGATTGACGGGGCCATCCAGCGCGTTCACAACGCCATCAGGGATGAGCTTGCCGACATCTTCCGCGAGCATCGCCTTTCATTTACGGTTGAGAGCGGGGGCGTGCCCCGCCAGGCAGATGGGGCGGGGGGTGAGCCACGTTCGGACCTGACGCTGTCGGACCCTGAGTCAGGCTTGACCTGGGTTCTTGATGTGACTACGGTGGATCCCCAGGGGGACAGGGCATCCGGGCCAGGCGTGGCCGTTGAGGCAGCTGAGAGGGGCAAGGTGGAGCGGTATCGCCCGACAGCACGGCCAGGGCGTCACATGCGCCCTCTTGCATGGGAGACCTTGGGCGGCATGGGCGACCACTTCTGGTCCTTCTTGGCCCGTCTCGCCAGGATCTGCCTGGCACGTGGGCCACGACGGTGCTCTGCAGAGGTGTTCGAGCGCTGGGCCCAGCGGGCTGTGGCTATTGTGGCACAGCGGGTCTCCATCGCCGGTGTGCGCAGCCAGTGCGCGGCCATCCGTTTCTACAGTGTCGTGCGTTGCCCGGCGGCGGATGACCGCCCGGAGGGAGAGGATCTTCCGCTTTTACATGGTGTGGGGCTTCCACTTGCCCTAGGGCTATCCGTTCTGTGTTCTGTTGAACCGGTCTTTGCCGGTACCTAGCTCAACCTTTTCTATTTCTGTCTCATTCCCACCGTCCATGTGCCGTTGGTGGCGGCGTCACTATTTATATCCCCTAGATGTGCCGGTGCAGGGGCGGCTTGCATGATTTCCATTTCTATAAATTAATTTGATCAAAAAAAAAAATAAAAAAATCAAGATGTGTCAAATTGTAGTAGTGTCGAAATCAAGGTGGGTCAAATTCAAGGTGTGTCGAATTCAAGGTGGGTCAAATTCAAGGTAGGTCAAATTCAAGGACGTCGAATTCAAGGTGGGTCAAATTGTAGGTGTGTCGAATTCAAGGTGTGTCGAATTCAAGGTGGGTCGAATTCAAGGTGGGTCAAATTCGAGGTGGGTCGAATTCAAGGTGGGTCAAATTCAAGGTG
>SZWC01011975.1:59480-82756 GCA_023375785.1 Penium margaritaceum
CCCCCCCCCCCCCTCGACACTATCGCGACCCTCCATCGCGACGGCCGCGATGGAGGGCATGCCCGCTTTCGCCATGCTTAACCAGCGACATGAGTCGCTGTTTGAGCATGGTGAAAGCTGGGGGGCGGATGGGGCTTATTTTTGCCGGACAGGGGCGAATGGGGCTTATTGTTTCGACGAAGGGGTATATGAGGCTTATTGTTCCGACGGAGGGGTATATGAGGGTCATGGGTAACAAAACAGGGGGGAATCGGCATTTTTGCCGTAGGGCTTATTGTAGGCGGAGAGGGGCTTAGTCATCCCGACGGAGGGGTATATGAGGCTTATTGTTCCGGCTGAGGGGCGAATGAGGCTTGTTGTTTCGACGGAGGGGTATATGAGGGTTATGGGTGACAAAACAGGGTGGAATCCGCATTTTCACCAAAAGGAATATGTACAGCCCAATCCCTCACGTACACAAGTTCCTAAAATCCTCTAGTGGGTATTTAGATCCGTCCATTCATCACATGAGCTGATGCACTTAAGCCACCTATCCTGCCTCTTGATTTTCCACTCACAACGTTTCTGACATACACCACCACCTTCCAAAAACATCGCCATACGTGTTACGTACCAGAGGCACACAAGTCCCTAATCTTCTCGAGTGGACAATTCTATTATTACACAACTGCCCATCGCGTCGCGAAGACCATGATATTCACTCCGATGGTCAAGGGCAGACTGGCCAACTGCCCCGCCCTCAGTGGATATTCCCGAACGTTCCGATAGCTTCGACGACTCACGCGAATCTACGAACAAAAGTTTTACGACCTTTCGGTCGACATCTCAACGCATCACGGCATATCTGGATTTACACAGATGCATATCGCATGTTCACGGTCGATTCTTGAAGACCCCCGACTTCTCGACGGACCTTCTTGAATCCAACCACTCGCGACACGACTGCGCATGCGTCGCTCGACAATCGACCCAACGACCCTGACTATGCCTCGTTGGTAACTCGACACTTGTATTTTTGATCATTTATTCAACACTTGTCATCGAAGTACACTTATCGCTCATTATAATTTGTTTAGGTGTCCAAAATTCCAAATCATGTTTTGCATCGCAACCTCTACATGTTCACCATCTACCATCCGTTCAGCATAACACTTGGTATCAGGGCGCAGCAATGCTGGAGAGGCGTCTGACTACTTTACTCATCGGAGGACTACCTCACACAAGCCGTCAGTGCATCTCACACGTCAAGATGTCGCACACTTTGCAGTAACGACGTGAGGCGAGTGAGCACAACCGACGACTAGCAGCTAGACTTCGGTGACGACTTCGCTGATGAAGGAGCACGATGTGTCGATGCACGTGAACCCTGAAGCAACAACGAATGCTGGCGTGACAGGCTTTGCTGCAACAGAAACAACCCCTACGGCTTCGGCGACCAATCCGGTCCCGGCCTCGACAGCGATAAACTAACCGCCCCTACCAACAGCCTCGATGACGACAGCATGGACGACAGGCGCGGATCAACGAGGAAGTGGTGACCAGAATTTCCGCACTCGAGAGAATGAACAACCACCTGCTCCAACAACTCAACGTCGTGGTGTAGGTTCTTTGCAACGCAAGCCGTGCAAAGCGGTGCTCATGGACAGAAATTTCCAACCCTCTCGCAAACCTAAAATTCCTCCGGCTAGACCAAAACCGTTCGATCTGGCACTGTCAAAAGGACCAACAGTTCGGATGTTGCTGACGAGCTTGGATGTGTACTTCACGCCGCTGATAGGGTCAACGACGATGAAAATAATATTAACCTCACGGCCGCACTTTTGCATGGCACAACGTTAAGTTGGTGGTCCGATCTAAAGACAAGCCAACGGCAGCAGGGGGCAGGTGGAGCATCATCGATGGCCCATAGCACCCGTCTCACATCACCAAACGTAGTCGTTCTACCCTTGGAGTAGATCAAGCCACAGTGGCAAGACGCGTTGATGACACCAACCGACTAGAATAAATTTTTGTGCCCGATGCTTGCACGCTTAAGACGACTCAACAAGAAGTTTGACGCACGGTACAAACTCTAGCATGTATGCCACTAGTCCAGTGTGGCAAAGTAAACAAAGAGATTTTGCAAACCCTGTTTTCACTACAACGGCCTCAAGCGAGATACATGTTGAGCAATCGCTGTTTTTGGCATCTAAAACCACTTGCTGCGGATGATTGTAGCAATAGAAAGGATTGATAGCGTCGACTACGACGCTCGGATCTAGGAATCCTACGGCTAGCGGCCTCCTGGCCACAACTACCGTAGTTTTTTTTATGTTCGACTAAAATAAGTAAATAATGTTTTGCTTCGTCCATCCAAGAACCTCAATTATTAATACTGTCTTGGACAAAGCACTCTCAAAAATACAAAAAAAAATCTATTTCTCTACACACCGTTTCATGTTCCGCATGGAGTCTCCTCTAGACTGCGAGCGGAACGTGAACTCTCCACGTTGCGCTCGTAATCCCTCGTGGACTCCACATGGGCATGCAGACCGCGGGGGATTGCGAGCGAGATCTACCTACGAAGCAAGCCGCGACATAGGACTTCACCCTCGACATTTGAAAGTTGAGGATTCAACAAGCAAAGTCGTAGGGAGAGACCAAGGACGTGAACAATAAGTTCGACAAAAAAGACACTTAAAAAACACCAGGGACCTTTGGAGGAACAGGTCCGAAATTCCAGGGCTAAAAATCATAGTCGAATGTAAGTGTCACTTAATTCAGTTCTAAAGAATAGGCAGATTTAAAGACACTACAGTATCGTGGAAATGGAAAAAACTAGTCAACAAACTCCTCGACTCCGATGGAAGTGGACGCCGTTGACCAGAAAAATACGCGAACCTGCTACAACTACGGAAAAGTCAGGCACACCACTCTTAATGATCAGAGCAAGCAACAGGCCAAAAAGGGTGGGAATTCACGCAAAAATGCGTCTGGAAACGACAGAGGGCAGGAGTAAAAGCCACAACTCTATGAAGGCCAATATGAATGTTTTGAAATTTGTGCCCTATGACGATCGTGTCCGTCTTGCAGTGATGCTTCTGAGCCAAAATGCCTAAGGCGACCAGGCACTTGCTCTCTTTGGACGACTATTCATAGCGCCTAAGTTTTTGGTTTACAAGTTAATCACAAAACAGCCAACCACTGTTAAATTGGCATCAGATTCATATGCCTTCCGCTGTCCGTCCGATCAACTTTGGAAATGACTTCATCCGTCGAACGACATCCTTCATAGAGAAAGAAAAGACCGAGAGAGGAAAATCGACCGATCATCAAGCTCGCTTGGGGTGTCGTGCCACAAAACGCCCCCAGGTACCTGAGATCTGAATGTGCGCTCAACAGCCCGACAGGCCAAGCCTGGCAGAGGCCACCCGACAGCACGCGCCCCACAGCACGAGCTCGGCAAAATGAGCCCGACAGGCAGGGAGAGGAAATGCAGACTTTGGGTGACGTGACAAGGAGAGGGACGAGCCCCCCTCTCCTCCTCAACAATTGCGCCAACAACACGGAGGGCGAGAAGAGGGACAAGCCCCTCCTCTACCCCTCATCCTTCTCGCCGAAGCCGCCGAGGGGGAGGAGATGGGCGAGTCCCCCATCTCCCTCATCTGTGGTGCCGACTGCGCCAAGGGGGAGGAGTGAGGGGATGGAATCCCTCCCCTCCCCTCTTTGGGTATTGACGGCACCGACGAGGAAGGAGAGAGGGGGGAAGGGACTCCTCTCAGCCCCTTCCCTTGTTCGGTGTTGACGGTGCAAACGGGGAAGAATCGAGGGGGGCAAGGGACTCTCCATCTCCCCTCCCCCCTCTTAGTGCCAAAAGGGGAGGAGAGAGAGGGGCGGAGCTCCCTCACAACCCCTCCTCAAACGCTGATGGCGCAGATGAAGGGGAAAGAGGGGGAGGCCCTCTTTCCCACCTCTTGTGGCCCCGATGGGGCCGATGGGGAAAGGAGGGACAAACCCACTCGCCTCCTTGATAGCGCAAAAATAGGAGAGGAGCGAACTCCCACCCCCCTCCCCCCTCCTTGGGAGCCGACTCCCATCTCCCCCCGTCCTCACATGGGCTGGCCGCACAACGGTGGTTAAGAGGAAGCTTCCCTCCCTTCTTCCACCTCAGTTCAGAGGCAAGGCCCGCATGGGCCCACCAACTAATAAAATGGGACCAGATTAACTCTTACGACATTCAGAATGGAGGACTTTTTGCACTTTGATGGGAGAGTTGACATAATCGATAGGTCGCCGTATCCAGTACTTTGAGCACATAATTGGTCACCGTGTCAACATACCCTCCAGTTTTTGACTCGGTTGGTTCCACACCAATCGAAGAGGGCATGTTCACCGTTTGGTATCCGTTTTGGACGCCGTAAAATTCAGTTTGAAGCTTAGACCAAGCTCAGTTTTTTTCTCCAAATCTCCAGATGCCAGTAGCACTAGAGGCGAGGACGGTTTTCTTGATTAAGCCCGGAATCGACCGTGTCACTCGTTGGTTTGTCACCATGACGTGGTAAGAAGCTCAAATTGAGCTCTAGAATATTTCCGATTTTATGAAAGACTATTCAAGTCCATATTCTTGTAAATGTGGAAAAAAGAGAAAATTGATCATTTCCCCGATAGACCACGTGATGTTGTTTTCAAAGGAAAAAGTTGTTCCATGCGATGTAACTGTAATTTGGAATGCAAAAAAATGGAAGTTTCTTCCCGTGAGAAATTGAGCACCGATCGTGCGTGAATTTTTTGATCAACCTCATTTTGGGGGGGGGGTCATGAAAAAAACAACTAAAATAGGTGATCGCTCAAAACCCACGACATGGCCCCATGCGGATTCTTCATACGCTAAACAAAGTTGTTTATGTGAAATGGTCATAGTGGCATACAACGGATTAGGAAATGACAAAGGTGATGTGAATGGAGTTGAATTCTTGATTGAAATAAAAGAAGGCATTGAACGTGCTACGACCACTCAACCAGTCATTTACTTATCGCAACCATGCGAAATGTGGGAGCTGCACCAAAGGAGTGCCGATTGGACGTTTATGCGGGCATCAACCACGTCATCAACGTAAGTGCCGATTGGACTGCTAGCAGTAGCATACATGATGGTTGTAAAATGATCGGTGTCAAACACATCAGTGAAAAAGTGCAAGTTGCACTTTAATCATGGATGCAAGAAGCATCCATGGTGCTAGTGCCAAACACAATGCTCATGGTCTACAGAAGTATGACCAAAACATTGCGTATCCATTTGGGTGTCGATTGCACCAAGAATTTGTGATAGATTATTTGTGAATGCATTTTGACGAAACAAGAACGTGAGTGCCAATTGCACTCAAAACACAAATACGATGGTCAAAATTCACGCGTGATGGTCAGTTGACAAGTGCAGGTTGCACTTGGAAAATGACCAACGCGGAGAATACAATCGTAGCTTTCACGCAAGTGCCGAACGCACAATTCTCATGAGCGTTGAATGTATGACCGACGAGTGCGTCGGCAAAACCACTTATACGAGTACCGAATGTACCATTGTCATAAAAATCGAATACATGATTGATGAAAGTACGTGTTGCACTTTTTTTCGTGGGTGTCGAATGCATCACTAGTATGAGTGTCGAACGCACTGTGGCCTTGAGTTCTGGTTGGACTAGCTATAGTGCTGATGGAAAAACACATGTTATAAGATGTCGATTGCAACGATAACATAGGTGCAGATAGCACTCCATTGTCTCAATGAGCAAGAACTACCCTACTCGTTGCCTCGTCAAGCTAGCTTGCGATACACCACCAAAGGAAATCATACGATCTAAGTATAAACTAGTTCTATGGGCAAGTGTGTCAAGTGCGTACTTCAAAGCACTAGAAACATGCTGTTTGATGTTTGCAAGGCATCTTGACAAAGTGGACGATGATCATACTTTTGAATTCTTCACATAGAGAATAGATGATCTTGTTTGGAAACAATTATGGACGACTATGGTGATCAGATTTCTGCCCAAACGGCAAAATTTAAGCACGGTGATCTCGATTGTTACCAACATTGATGTCCATTGTAAGTAAGAAACTTTGCCCTGCCGATAGTAGCTTGGAAAGGTATTTCCAAAAGAAGTAAAAACAATATTTTAACACATAAATGACATGTGTGACGAGGACGATTTTCTCAAATTTGGACGATAACACAGGTGAACGAAATCCTCAATATCCATTGTTGGGACGTGCTACAGAAGCCAATTCGGTTGAGCCGAGTTCCAAAACATGCACGGCTTGCATGACCGTAGGAGATCAAAATGCATGACCAAGTTCTGGAGACAACCCTCTTTTTGTATGTCAAGGCATGCGATTCTTACCATGGTACTTAAGCCACATGAAATTGGGTACTTGATAAGCATAGAAATCATGCACGATATGCACAAGAACCTTATCAACTAACTGTTGGTGCGTACAAAACGAAGTTATGGATTAGTAGGAGAGATGAATGATCACAACGGTTTTGTGACAAGTGAATTAGTTGATGATAATCAGCTAATGTCTTGGATAAGATTGACGACACCATTCCACCAAACAAGTAGTTTGGTAGGCGCAGGATGTGTGCTACACCAGTTGCACGTTCCATTGCGCTGCAATGTTCAAAGGCAAATGTGATCATTTCATGACTAATTTTGTGTCATGACTTTGTCATGAGATGTGAAATGGACCAGGTTTGCTAGCACGCCGACTTCAATCCTTGAGGATTGCCATCGCACCTCTTATACATAGTGTGTACTGGATGCACCAGTGTCTTTAGAGATTCTATGCATCATCAATCATGGCCGGTGCAATCATCGGTCCATGATTGAACGTGTCAACGATGATACGATTGTATGAATTCTCAATGGCAATTTTTTTACACCCTCTCACTCTACAAACAATGGAAAAAATCGGGATACCCCGCTGATACTGATGATAAAAAGGTACATGACTGTACTCATGATCTTGTTCAGAAGACAAGGGTTATTGCCAATGGGGTTTGTGTATGCGCTAGAGAGGGGCAGAGACTCTTTGATAGGTACTTGACAATTTTAGACAGTGATGTGCGGTGGTCGAAGATCGCAAGAGTCAATTATGGGGTATGACAAGAATTACAGAATGTCAAAAGTAAACGCGTTTTAAGGCAAAACAGTTTGGTGTAGATCCATGTAAGAGAAAATGAGAGCCACTCATTTTCTATTAATGGTGCTCGAGAGACCTATTTTGATCTCAGAGATTTCTACAAACCAACTATGACAAAGTTAGGATCACTTCAAGGTGTAGGTTTTGAGCTAAAATCTGATAGCCTTGAACACAATCTATAAGCCGATAGCTTTAAGCTAACAGTGTGTTACCACCTACACCTTGGTGGTCCGACCAACCACATAATGAATTGCAGTCAACATTGAGGCAAGATAATGACCAGTGTGCCGTAACTAAATGTTGTATGAGAACTCATCAAGATGGACCTGTGAAACAGTGTTTCTCATCACATTTTCTTTAATGTTTGGAGAAACTTCTCCAAGTTGAGGGCAACGTGACATGGTATTCTAGTCGTGTACGTCTCGCTCTTCAAACGTCATGTGGATGGATTTCGATTATACCAAAGGCATAATGTAGTGCCGGCTATCCAATTTGTTGGAACAAAACCAATCTCTGAGAGATATCATGGCGATTGCGGTGTAGTCAAAATACACTTTCATGACCCGGAAGGTCATGGTAGAGCAATTGAACTCCCTTGGCTCTGGAGATGGTTGAATTGAAGTACATGGCCGAATGCAAGTACAATACGTTTTGGATGTTGCTGCGGTGGTATCTAGAATGGTGGTTGTTTGTCAGATCTCATCAATGAGAGCAATCCCGTGTATGACTGCCTTGGGTGAGGCATATGGAAGACACTTTGTTGAATGGAAGTACCAAATGATCACAACAGAAGACGTTGAAGCAACACGTTTTGTTGTGACTTGGTTGATACAAGGAACCTTAGGACATGATGACATAAGCTCAGAAGGACTTTGGAACTAGCTAGTCCAGGCTCACCAAATGTGATTTGGGAGTGTTCAATCACAATAACGTGGAATTAACATCCAAAAGGTTTTCTTCCAACTTGTTATGCAATGATTTTGACCATGGTACACCCGTTTGGTGAGTACCGTACGATGAAAACTTCATTTGTGGATAGAATCCATGGTCATTGAGATTGGTTATCTCAGCGAACCCAGATCAAAAGCGGTGTGCTTTTGACAGGGACGTGAGCGACAACTTGTGGCACCCATTTCACATAGAAATGAGGGGGGTCAATTAGATATGAGCCGTTTGGTGAGGTAGTTGAGTATTTTTGGATGTTTAGTCTCCAACTCGACAAACCACACAAGCCCGCTTAGAATTCTCATCAACATGGGTGTATGATTCAGTCATCTCAAGATGCGTCGTGTAACTTGTACAATCAACACATAAAACAGAGCTATGTAGAAGAACCTACAAATGCATGATGTGCCTCACTAAGGCATGTTTCCCTTTTTTGCCCTCATACATGGTCCACACTTGTGCGAACAACACCAGAGTTTAAGGACATACGCATTCCTCAAGTGAAGTTCCTACCACGAGAGGACCTGGTTTGTATCCGGATTATACAATGGAAGCCACAACAGGCGGTAGGACAGGGAACACGTTTCTGAAAACTAGGGGCAAAAGAGTCTTGGTAGGCTACAGGGTTTGTTGAAACGTGTGCGACACATTTTGCCGCAGACCCAATTTGGTCACTTTCTCTGCCACACAAAAATCTGGCAAGTTTAGACTAGGCCCTTATCATGTTTTTCTATTTATCACTTGATGTGATTTAAGGCCCGATCAAGTTTTAGTTGAACCGGATGGTATACATGGAAAGAGCCCGTACATGAATCTGTCGTGATGGCTTCCCACTCAATGTCACGAGCCCACACAATTGCGTGATGGGCCTAACAAGAAGCCTGCTTCCGTGACCTTACATTTTTTCCATTATCTTTATCTGGAAACGAAAGGTTAGCGGATGTCTCAGGCATTTCTCCTGGCTGTCATGAGGGATCGAGCCTTGAGGCCGATGGGTCTCGATGATGTCTAATGGGTGACACCCTCCATCATATGATGGACCTGTCCAAAAATTCACATTGAGCGGGAGACATTCTTTGTGGTTGCACGTGCAGATAGACAAATCAAGAGCATTCTTTTCGTTCATTTCTCTAATTATATATGTTTCAATTCTGGGACCTGGCAAGAGGCCCATCGCGTGATACATGGAAACAAACTATTGGATAACATGGATGAACGCAGCATGATGCACTATGTGTCGTGTTTAAGGCCAATTTTGGATAGTTCAACATTAGGTCTAACGGTCACAAGATATTTCGACGGGGAAATCACCATCCGGTAGATGTATTTCCTCATGAATGAACAATTCTACTTGGACCAGGAATGGAAGTCCGACAACATTAGCTTCCATGTCCGTTGAATGTCTATCTAGTCACCCACGTTCGTCTGAGTAAATGTAAACTGAACCACATGAAAAGGATACATTCGCCACATAATCATGTTTTCTGCTCAGTCCTCATGTGAAGTGATGTGCTATTGCAAGTGGACTGAATTTCGAGCTTACCTACTTATTGAACCATAAGAATCTCAAGTCTGATGATGTTGTTCAAAGTTGTGAGCCGACCTGAACGTTTGAACGGTCATTTTGATAGCCGGGCGATTGTGGCTGTCCACTTTCTCTCAATTTTGCAACTATTTGTTCATGGGTTGTAGGCGGCGGTAGAATTGAGGCTTTAACCATGAATGTTCTGTTCAGCTCTTTGTTTTACATGGATTTTGTTGTAGAAAAACAATGCTCCATCAAAGATTGTCGTTATGGCGGCCTACGAGGTGAGACGTTTACCACAGGTCAGAGGTTGGAGCTGCCACCATTCATTGGCGGAGCAATCCTATGATCATCAAGGAAAGTCACAATTCTGTTAGGTGGCTTTATGAAGCAGGCGCTCGCCATGCCCCAATGTCTTGATGTGGGAGTGACCATTTCTCCACAAAGTTATCAATATCTATCGCCATGACCATGTTTTGCGTAATAAGCATGCCACATCCAACTTTGGGATTTCTTGGCTTTTTGTTAACGCTATATCCAGTGAGCATGAAAAAAACACTACATCCAAATGAACACGCTATGTCGACGCCGCATGCCATCTTGTGACAGCACGATGATATCGTCAAACATGAAAGAAAATTCACAAACCCCCTCAATAGAGGGGTTTGTGAATTGTGTCACAAAGGTTTGCAAAGGTTTTGAGTGGGGAGTCCGGAATACCACATGCGTTGAAAGGGCACCTGCTAAGCCTCGCTACCATGGGACCCAGTGTTATGCCAAACAGAGGGTCAATGGTGAATAGGTAAAAGTTAAGAGGCGGAACACAATCTAGAATTTGGGACACTTGAGTAATTTATAATCAACAATAAGTGTACTTTGATGAAAAGTGTCTAAATGATTGAACATATGTATACAAGTGTCGAGTTACAAATAAGACTTAGTTGCGGTCGTTGGATCGATCCTTGAGCAATGCGTGTGGAGTCGTGTCGTAAGTGGTCGGATTCAAGGAGGTCCTCCGAGAAGTCGGGGGGGCTTCGACCATCAAAGGTCAACATACGAGATGCATCTTTATAAATCCATATTTATCTCGGTGTTTTGAGAAGTCGAACGAAAAGGTCATGATACATATGTTGTAGATTCGCGAGAGTGGTTGAAGTTATCGGATATTCCGGGAAGATTCATTGGAGGCAAGGGCAGTTGGCCGGTTTTTCCTTGATCGTCGCAATGAATATTGAAGTCTCAAAACGCGGTGGGCTGTTTGGGTAATAACAAGATTCTCAACTTTGCATGATTAGGGACTCATCTACATTTGTTATGTAACACTTCCCCCCCTTTTAGCCGCAACGTATTGGCGCGTATATAGATGTGGCCCAGTGACTGTAGTTTTAGCCGTAAATTCGGTGATTGACATCTCATAAGTTGTCATCGGATTCCCAGCTATCATGCACAATGTTGTAGTTGTGCCACTTGAGAAGATATTCTTTCATTTTGCCATGTCATGAATGGTGGAGGATGTCCTCAATGACATACTCTATGTCCTTTTCGACTTGAAGGAGAGGAGGGGGAGGGACATCCTTGCTGGGGATGTTCTCTCTTGGGTCTCCGTAATGCTTGAGTTTGCTGATATGGAACATGATGAAGTTGCATAGTGTCGGGGAGTTTGATTCATGCAACCACAGGAGTTTGCATGTGCTGAGTCTCAAGTGGTCCCAACCATCATAGTTTGAGCTTTGAAAAGTCGGCTCCATGAAGTTTGATGTAGGTCGAGCTGAGAAGGAATTTGTCGCTAGTGGCAAAAGCGATGTCGCTATGATGTTGGTTAGCTGTTCGTTTCATTGCTGTCTATGTCTGCGTGAAGATCTGCCATTCTTCCCCCCAAATGGTGGAGAAGTCTCGGCTTTGAACGTCAACCGTGGAAATGCTGCTTTGACAGTGTAGTCCGGCTGGTGTGGCAGGAAATTTTCCATACACCACTTCAAACAGAGTTTTACATGTTGTGGTAGAAACTCCCAAAATCTATGCGATTTTGGCGGTCATGAGTTTTGCGCCCAATGCATACCATGAGGTTTATACAGTGTTCAGAGAAGTTGAGGGAGCGTCTGATTGTTTTGCTTGGTTTGGCCACTAGTTTGAGGATAAAACGCCATTGAAAGTTGAATTCTACTGCCGTAGTGAGTCATCAGTTCACAATGAAAACGGCTTGTGAATCAACCGTTGTTGTCACCCGTGACATTTCTTGGTACGTCATGTAGACATACAATGTGGTTTAGAAACAGTCACGTTATTCCTTCGGCGGTGATGGATGTTGTTGTTAGGATGAAATCAGACCTTTGGACTACCATGAGGATTGCGTCGTATCCCTTGGGTGTGACTGGCAATCCTTTGACGAATTCCATGGAGATGTAAGTCCACTGTTTCGTGGGAATAGGAAGCAGTTGCAATGTTTGGGTGGCCATGTGCGACAGGATTTTGTCGTTTACATGTATTGCAGGACTTGCAGAAGTTGGTCACGTCGGATTGCATAATGTCCCATCAGTATTTTTTTCTTAGATTTTTAGCATCATTTCCTCTCCGAAGTGTCCACCTAGTCCTCTATTGTGGAATTCTTCAAGCACCATATAATGAAGCTTGTCATTTGGGGGAACGGCCACCTGGCAAGTAAATTGGCGTTGCCGACAGGGTGTGTCGTACCATGATTTGGCTTGTCGTACCTTTGTGTTTGTCGTAGCCTCATGTAAAGAGTCGCTCCAGGAACGGATCTTGCTACAACTGTAGTATTGCCACCTCAGCCATTAAATCTGGTCATCGGTTGAGTCCAACTACTGGGTTGATTTTGGCTGGCTGGTATTGAATAATGTAGCTAATCCCAGATTCAAAGAACTCCATCCATCGAGTGTGCCGTCGACTAAGATTTGCCGGAGTCTTCAAATATCTCAATGCATGGTGGTTGGCACACACGATCGGCGGCATTCAAGGTAACACCGCCACGTCTCAAATGCATGAACAACAGCCAACATTTCTTTCTCGTGTATGGCGTAGTTGAGTTCTGGTCCCCGCAACTTTCGAGACAAATATGCAACCGGTTGGTCACCGTTGCCATTATCTTGTTGGAGGAATGTGCCGATGGCTTGGTCTGACGCATTTGTAGCCATGATGTTTTCGACCATTGGATCGTTAAATTATAGGGCTGGCGCTGAGGTCAGAGCGTTCCGCAAAGTGGTGAATTCTTCTTCTTCGTTTTCTCACCACTGCCACATACTTCCGTTTCGAGTGAGGTCACACAGAGGCACTGAAACTTTGGCGTAATCCCATACAAAACGTCGATAATGACTGCGGAAACCAGGGAGAACCTGAACATATCAAACATTTGCCGGTGTCTTCCAATGAGCGAATCCTTCTACTCTTTTTGAATCCATGATGACCCGTCCACCGTTGATGACGTGACCCTAAAACTTGATCGAATGGCTACAAAAGTTGCACTTTGAGAGTTTTTCGACATGTTTCTTTGTTTGTAAAACTTTTAGAACTTTCCGAAGATGTCCATCATGCTCCTCCGGGGTGGGAATGTACACGATAACTTTGTCGAGGTACACCATGAAAAAATCATTGGGGTAGGGGGGGAAGATGCTGTTCATTGCCGCCATGAACACCGTTGGGGCATTCCTAAGTCCAAAGAGAATCACCGTGAACTCAAAATTCCCGTAGCAAATTCGAAATTATCTCTTCTTGATGTCGCCGTCTGCCAAGAAAATCTGGTGATATCCGCTACGCAAGTCAATTTTGGTGAAAATCTGAGCCCCTCGGAATTTGTCAAAAAGTTTATCAGCTCGGGGAAGAGGGTAGCGTTTTTTTATGGTAGTGTCATTCAATGCCCGATAGTCCACGCACATCCACATCTCACCAGTTTTTTTTGTCATGAAGAGCATTGGTGTGGTGTATGGTGACGTTGATGGACGGATGAACCCCTGATCGAGCATTTCATCGAGTTGCTTTTTCAACTCGTTCAGTTTGTGATTGCTCATCTGATAAGCCCCTCCAATTGTGGATCGATCTCCCAGATTTAGTTTGATGCGATGGTCAATGTCTTGTTCTTTTTGTAGGGTCCTTGAGAGTTCATTGGGGAAGACGCTCACAAACTCTTGGATGAGTGGTGTGAACTCTTTGGGTACCATCACAAGCTTCGTTGATGTCAATGAGGCTGGTGAGGCCAATGAGGATGATGAGTCAACCACTGTCACTTTTGCTCCCTCCATTGGCTCGAAATGTATGAGCCATACACGTGCACCTCGTCGTATGTAGTTCCTGGCCACTTTGAGCGGTATGGGTCGTATGTGTTGTTGCTTTTTAGCTGCTGCCACTTCTTGTGCTTCTTCCACCCATACTACGTCCGCTGTTGTCTTCCATCCAATACGCCAAAGTTTTCGTTTGGTGCCGTCAATTTCCAGGTCAATATCTGATGTTCTAGTCAACCTACGGATTGTGTACGTACAGGAAATCTTGTTTGAGAATGACTTTGTGATCACTCATTGGAAAGGACCTCCAACCCGTCAAATCCCGTGGATCTCCCATATGTAGTCGTAGTGGTTCTCAAATCCTCCGTATCCATAATCTCCCGTCTACGGCTTTTTCTTCAACACCATTGGTTTGGTCTGCAAACCTGGTTTTTGTACCATGTCGTTGCTTACAAAGCAACGACATGGTCCTATCTCTATCTGTGGTCAATTGCCATTTGTCGTTCCTAATATAAACGTTGAGGCTACTGGTTGGGCGGACTGGTTGACCGCCATTGGGTCTGTGACTGGATTGGTTGTCGAAGCCATAGGGGTTGATTGAGCAATTGCATAGCTTGCCACGGCAACATTTGTTGGCACTTCAGGGTTTGTTTCTCTCCTCCATCGCCGAAGCCGTCGTTGAGACCCGTTGGTGGTTGTTGGTTCTGCTAGCTTGCCTCACATCATAGTCGCGGATTCTGCAATGTCTTGACGTGCAAGATACGTTGACAGCTTGTGCGAGGTAGTCCTCCACACGGGTAAAGTAGTCAGATGCCTCTCTAGCACCCCCACACTGTGATACCAAGTGTTATGCCAAACGGAGTGTAGATGGTGAACAGGTAGAAGTTGAGAGGAGAACATGATTTAGAGTTTGGGACACTTGAGCAATTCATGATTAGCAATAAGTGTACTTCGATGACAAGTGTTGAAATGACCGATCGTGTCTATACAACTGTTGAGTTATAAATGAGACATAGTCGGGGTTGGTATGTCGATCGTCAAGTGACGCGTGTGGAGTCGCGTTGTGAGTTGTCGGGTACGCGAAGGTCCGCCGAGATGCCAAGGGCTTCAAGAATCAATGGTGAAGATGCAAGATGCATCTTTATAAATCCAGATTCGTCTCGGTGTTTCGAGAAGTCGAGTAAAAGGTCATGATACTTCTTTTGTAGATTCGTGAGTGTGGTTGAAGCCGTCAGAAAGTTTGGGAAGATTCACTAGAGGCGAGGGCTATCAGCCGGTTTGCCCGTAACCGTCGGAGTGAATATCGAGGTGTTGCAACGGGTTGGGCTCTTTACGTATTACCAAAAACGCCCACTCCATCTCACCAAACCAAGATGGTAACATCAGTTCCTGAGCTTTCATCCCCCAAAAAACAAGTTTTGTGAATATTTCACAAAGGACATTGCATGGACCTACTCGAGGGGGACGAGATTTTCTCTAGTGACGACGGTCGGTGTCAAAATCCCTCCCACATATGAATTCGGCATATCTGATGTAGACATGGATTTACGAACACAACCCCCCCATATGACGAGTTCAAATGGGCACAAAGCAACGTGCGTGTGGATTAGCCACATATGTCACGGCCCACAAATGATCATGCTAGCACTTCACCTCCAAAGGCTTGCCTTCTCGCGGTTGGCTACTTGTAACACTGCTCCTTGCTATCCGCAAGTAGCAGCCGCCATACACCTCCATTCTTCCACTACGGTGCAGCCTACCTCAAGCATTCTTCACCTGATTGGAATTCTGGCACACCCGGCTCTCAACCAGCCAACATGATTGAGGGCGTGTGACTACTTGGCGTGGAAGACATCTTTGCATGGCAAACCACACAACTGCTGAGAAACGTAGAGGAAAGGGGCTGGCCATGGTTCCGATGGCCGAGCACCCCAGGAAGCCCTTGAAAAGGCGGACCCTGTGGCGAAGCAAAATCACAACCGCTCAACCCTCCAACATCCCTTGTCACCATGGCTACCGCAAACAACGTAAGGACCACGTCATCCGATGTGACATGGCTAATGCACCCTTTCCTCCCCTCCCGCGCTTTCCACTCTAGCGGTGGTATGGTCAGTGCTTCGCGACTTGCCCTTGTTGCACGTCTTGCTGACCCGACTACGGTCCGCCGCCGGACTCTTGTACGCGTTCAAGTGACACCTCCAACTATGTAGCCGCAGGCTGTAATGGTGTTGCATCAGGCCTTTGTTGTGGAGTCCTCCTTTCCCCCTTCACCCTTTGGTGCTTTCAACGTCCTTGCCTTAACACCTGGTGGTGAGGCACCCACTTTTGTCAACTACGATCCCATGCTTGGTCGCGTGGAGGTCATTGACCCCTAATCTGCTAGTGCCCCTATGCCTCAGGCTGACACTAATGACGTTCCTGCACACCCGACTTCCGTCGTCGACTTGACCTCTACCTGCCCTAGTGCCAACGCACCATCAGAAGACGCGACAACGAAACCATCAGGGACAGAGGGGTCACCAACGCATGCTGCAAAGGCGCCTTCGGTGGAGAGCCTCCCTCCGGAGAAGGGGTCGAGATACTATTAGACGATGAGCCGGAGCATGCTGCTCATGACCATCCTCCGTGAGCATTACGACACGATGGGTGGAATGAAGGACAACGGCTTCCACACGGAGTTGTACCTTGTAGCTTCCCAGTAACTTGAAGGGCGGTTTGGGCGTAAAGTAAGCGCCGAGATGGTTTGACAGCAAGAGAAGCTCAAGGGACAGTACAAGTTGCTCTGCTGGTTTGTCATGCACCCACTTCCGATAGGTTGGGGGTGAGAGAAGGTTGCGTTCAAGCCCATCTGTAGTGCGGGCCAGTGGCGTAACGTGATTGCTTGTGAAATAAAATTCAAGGAGGTGAGGGGGTCTGGCCCCAATCCATGGTATCCAATGGCGCACAACATGTCGGCCCGCTCCACTACAACAGGCGCGAACCTGGTTGTTGGGGCTGGCGTCCCTACACCAACCGATGATGGGGCCCATGACACCACTTCCCACCACCCGGAGAGCGACGAGGCTGTTGACCTTTGTGGGGCTGACTTTGAGGTGCAGCCTCGCCTTCCAACCCCACCAGGTGCAACCCGGTCTGCTCTAACTTCGCCCATGGATGACCTCCGCGATGCCATGGCATATGCTGTCGGTTTGCGCATGAAACGCAAGCTCCCCAAGCACAAGATTGCACATAGTCTACAAGATGTGGCGGTAGCCATGGGTATGCACGTGAAGTACGAGCGTGAGGTGGTCCACATCTTCCAAGAGGACTCACTCGTGGACAAGGCGATTAGCGTCGTGAACGATGATGGAAGCCTAACCCTAACGCAGACGGTGGAGATCATAGGCAAAATCTGGGAGCCGAAAGACCTCCAAGCCATGGTACTCTTCACGAGCGGTGTGGTTCGCGATGGAGCATTCAAGCGTATTCTTCTGGAATCCACCATTCCGTCTACCCCCACGGCCTAGCGGTCATGCCGTGGTGATTGTTTGCCTGCCTTGCATGCGTGCTTGATTATCTTAGTTGGCCTGTTATTCTTATGTCTATTCCATGCATGTTATGAATGAGGTATGTAATTGCATGCATGTCTCTCCTTTACTTGGAGTCTATATGTGACTCATTTGCAATGCAATAGTTAATGTTCTATGGTAGCCTTTACAATAGCTTGTGCCTCTCATTTGCAATGCAGCACGTATGGTTCAATGCTTGATTTTCCAGTCCATGGTGTCTACCATGGTTGGTTCATGTACTCTAAGCCAAGCACTATGCCCCTAATGTCAAAAGTGGTTCAGCATAATGGCATTTACTAAGCCAAGGCAAGTGGGCTCCCAGCAACAATGTGTAATAACTTGATGGCAAACACATCCTAGACATACACTCTAATATAGTTATAAGTTGTAAGAATGCAAGTAAGATCTCATAATCTGATTGCAAAAAGAAAGCATCAAGGTAAGGTGGGTCTGAATGTAAGTCACATACTTTCAAGAGACGAAGTAATGACATTGGCCTGTAGTTTCTAAGCATTATACCTAACGTAGTCCTGCCACATGGTAGCTGCAATAGAGGACCGCAAAGAAACTATTGGATCACGTGCTATGCCTTGAACGATAGACGTAGCTGGTGACTGAATGTCAGGCTCATCAAGCCCGAGGAGGTTTATGTGTTCGTTGCGCAATCCATCTTGTGTAGTGATGAGGTTAAGAAGCAAAAGTGTGGACACAATCAGCCAAGTCTAAAAATTTGCCTGGGCAAACCATGGAACTTCGTGGAGGATAGGAAACCGTTTCTTGATCTCCCCAGTTGTGCGCTCCACCACAGACCTTACACATGCATGAAAGCAGTTGAAGAGCTCCCTTTCGTTTGATGGACGCCTGCCACCCTCACCCCACTCACTCAAATGGTGCGGGACACCGCGGAATGGTTTGAGACATCCTAGTTGAGCCGGGTAACCCGAATCTGGTTGCTAGTACATGCCTTTTGGCGGCTTCAATCCATGCCGAATAGCATCGGCAAAGACTGCACTATCGTGGGCGGATGTCTGCCATCCTGCCCACACAAAATGGGCCAACCAATTGAAGCTGACGAGGGGAAGGATGTTTTGAGATGTGCCATCGCCACGATTACGATGGGGAGCACAATTCTCCTTGCCAACAGTCACAGGGATGTGGATCCCATCCAATGCTCCAGTGTAATTGGCAAAGTAAGGGAGGTAGTCCGTCCTTCCTTGCCACTTTGGTGGCAAATCATGGTTCTCCGTTGGAAGAGCATTGGCGTCATTCCGTAGTGCAAAAAGAGCGCGCACCACTTGACGGACGCACTTTGTCATAGTTCGTGCCGACCGTTGGAAGCGCTCTTGGTTCTGTCGATTGGAGTGGTTGTAAGCGTAAAAGCATAAGTAAATGAAGAAGTGTCCTTCTATTGAAATACGGTTAGTGTCAAGGAGGCTACCACCCACGCGAAACATCTTGTACATGGAGATAAAGGCCTCGGGGCTCATGTGGGCAGATTTAAATAACCGAGTAGGGTTACTAGCCATGAGGTCCCGCACACAGTCCCGGCTGGTGTTGCGGCCACCATGCTCAGGTACGTGACAATACGACTACAATGCTCAGGATAAAGTTGCGAAGATGGCTACGTCGCTAGTGTCCTCATCTTCATCGCACATGTCCACGTGGGGAATCCAGTACAAGCTACGTCGCAACCAGGCTTGAACCACGTTCAAAGGCTCCATGAATGGCACTTCTGCCGGGTGTAGTATGTTCGCACATCTGAAGCAAGTGGTCTGACAAGTTCTATGGGGGTGGCTTGTGACTGCCGTGCGCTCCCAGTGTTGTGACGAGCCGGTGAGAGTGGCTCCTACAGGAGACGGGTCCAGGAAGGGGGGGGGGGGCTGGAGATGCCCTCTTCAATGGAGGGGAACTACGACAATTGAGGAGAGATCCTGCTGGTCGTTTTCATCGACGGACCAGTTTGTACACGGATGGAAAAAGTTCCAGGATACGGGGTCACACCACCTGACCAAGGCTGAAGGGCGACCACGCATCCGTGTCTGCACCGATCTTCGTTGCCCAGGACGACCTGATTATGCGGGCAGGCGGTTTGCACAAATTTCTGGTGACCGTGGAAAAACGAGGTCCCGTTTTCTTTGCCTTTGCACCTATGAGCACGTTCATTCTGCGCCCTTTCCACAACGCAAAAAAATACAACATCACTGTGCATCGCGATCGAGAGCGATATTGTCCATTTTTGTAGAACTGATGCAGAGGGTTCCCCGAAAGGATGCACGAAGCAGAAGGTGGAGCAACGATTTAGTGATTTTACGATACATGGATGCATACTTGCATCTTGGTACTGTTCATAGCTTTGTCAACGGGCTGGTGCCAAACTCGCGAGATCACGGTGCCAGATGGTGAGCCTTCACGGTGCACAATCCAAACGGAACCTAAGCTCTAGATGCATTACGAGCTGTTGCCATGATTTTGCGAACCAGTTATGCACATGTGCTTCCTGAGCCATTTGCGAAGCGACAGCGTGGGCGAGGCCGCGCAGTTGAGCGTCGTCATGACATCAAGGGACGTCAGCACAATGTGTGCCGCCGCGGCTCCCGTCCCATGCGTCGGGGAAAAGAAGTATTTTTTTCTCGAAAACCCTCACCGCGCTGGCTGCGCGTGCAAGGTCCGGATGGGGTTTGCAGTCCGTGGGGACCAGCCAGAGGGCAGAAGAAGAAAGCGGAGGACAGCAGAAGCAGTCGGTTGGGCAGTTTTTCAGCTACACCCAACTCCACCCCTCTCTCGGCCGCTGACGACTCGTGCACCGCCTGGGCCGAGGTGTCAGTCTGATCCGGTGCCAGCTGCTGTACCTGTTGCTGATTGGTTCCCCTCGTCTCGGAGGTTTCGACGCCTCTGCCCCTGGCCTCCGGCCCTACTGCGATCGACCCTAGATTGTGTGCCTCTTCTGAACCCCTCCCAGCTCGCATCCGAGCGGCCTTGGAAACCCTAGCGTCCTTGAGAGCGCCCAGGAGCCTGGAGCTGGTATCCTCGGGCTGCAGCTGTGCATCTTCTCAGCTGCGTGCACGCGCACGTGTTTGGCCTCAGCTGGAGCTGCTTGTTTTGCGCTGTGCCTGTTCTTCACCCTTACCCCTTCCCTGCTTGTCAACTGAAACTCTTGGACGTGCGTCCGCCGAGTCGTGTCCAGGTTTGATCAGAGTCCAGTCAAGCCACTGCAGCTCCGTCGACGAAACACCCGCGACGGCTTATAACTAAGAGAAGGAATCATCGTGAACATCGTCCACATTGGCAAGGACGTCATCATCGCCATGGCGCATAGGCTTCTGAGGGATGCGGACGCGGACGGGTGGGAGCGCAGCGACTTCCCCATTATCTGCGAAACGTGCCTCGGTGCCAACCCCTACGTCAGGATGGTGAGTCTCGAGTTCTCCCTGTTAGTTTTGTCAAGGATGTCAAAGTGTGTCAGCTGGTCAAAGTGTTTCCCTTTCGACTTAGTTGCACTTTCTGGCGGGGAGCGTTTGAGAAAAGCGAGAATGAATCGAGAGGGATAATTTCTCTGAAAATAAAGGGGCTCTGGGTCGTGCTCGCTCCCATGCACGGCCTATCATCCGTTTCTGAAAATTTCAGAAGTTCTTTTCTTTATCAACTCGGTTCGCTGGTGACCTGGGGCAAATCGTTCCATGGTGATGACTCGTTTATCTTCCTTTGGTGAGTCTGTGAGGATGGTCACACATCTGTCAATCGAGTTACATGGCACAGTGCCTGCTTGTTGTTGTTGTTGTCGTCGTCGTCACCGCCGCAGCCGCTGCCCCCGCCGCCGCAATCCGCGTCGTCGTCGTCGCCGCCGTCGCCGTCGTCATCGTTGTCATTGCGGTTGTGGTCGCCGTGGTCGTTGTGGTCGTCGTCGTGATCGTCGTCGTGGTCGTCGTCGTGGTCGTCGTCGTGGTTGTTGTCGTGGTTGTCGTCGTCATCGTGGTCGTGGTCGTCGTCATCGTCGCCGCCGCCGCCGCCGTGGTGGTGGTGGTGGTGGTTGTGGTGGTGGTGGTGGTGGTGGTGGTTGTGGTGGTGGTCGTGGTGGTGGTGGACCACCACCACTGGTGATGGAGGTGGTCATCGCGGTCTTCGTGGTCGTTGTGGTTGTCGTGGTCGTCGTGGTCGTTGTGGTCGTCGTGGTCGTGGTTGTGGAAGTTGTCGTGGTTGTGGTTGTGTCGTGGTGGTGGTGGTCGTCCTCCTCCTCCCTCCCCCTCCCTCCCCCTCCCTCCCCCNCTCCACCTCCTTCTCTTCCTTGTCCTCCTGCTGCTGCTGCTGCTGCTGCTACTACTGGGTTTTGTGCGCGCTCTGTGCAGCTGCAACACAGGACTTTTACTAGGGAGTTTCGCCGAGTATTCCCTGTTTCTGTTTTCCGCTATTGCCAGCCTTGGATGCGATCGGCATACCATCGTGGCGTCATGCGGACATGCCATCATGCTGTCATGCGGACATGCCATCATGCCATCATGCCAAGATACTATCATGCCATCATGCCGACATGACATCATGCCATCATGCTATCATGCCAACATGCCAACATGCCAACATGCCATCATGCCATCACGCCATCATGCCATCATGCCATCATGCCATCATGCCATCATGCCATCGTGCCATCATGCCGTCATGCCATGATGCCACGTTCAACGCAGACCAAGGCGAACTTCGACAAGGAGTGCAAGATCTGCACGCGACCCTTCACTGTGTTCCGATGGAGGCCCGGTCGGGACGCGCGATACAAGAAGACGGAGATCTGCCAGACCTGCTGCAAGCTCAAAAACGTCTGCCAGGTAGCTTGGACGTCGTCGCAAAATACATCTGTAACTCTGTTTTGTAGCGCTTTAATGCGGAAGAAGTCTCAAAGTGTGTGGTCTCCTCCTCACAAGCTCTGCAGTATGTGGAATCCTTGCAACCGCGTTCATCACCACCCTCAATTCCTCCACCCACTTTGGTTCCGCTCCGCTCTTGCAAAGCGCCCAAGTTTTTGACAACACTCTCCTCTGCTCCATGGACTGTCGGCAAGACGGCGGTCTGTCATGTCTGAAAAGGTCAAGCATGCACTCTTCCTGGTTTCATGGGCAGGTGTGTCTGCTGGACTTGGAGTCCAGGGTGACCATGCAACTGCACGACTGTTTGATACTTGGGATGCCCTTCGTTCCATGGGCAGGTGTGTCTGCTGGACTTGGAGTACGGGCTGCCGGTGCAAGTGCGCGACTCGGCCATGGGCATCGACACCACCGACGCCATCCCCAAGAGCGACATCAACCGCGAGTACTTTGCGGAGGAGCACGAGCGCAAGGTAGGGAAAATTTTCTCGCAGATATTGGCCAAACTGTGTAAGGTTCTGAGAGCACTTTGGGGAGGATTATGAGGGTAACTTGATTTATTGCTGTCCAATATTCTTGCTGTGGTTGCGAGTCGTAACTGAGACTCTTGGGATTTCTCGCTTTATGTTTTTTCTGGGGAGACGCTTCAGAACCGCACGAGATGTCCGGTGCTAGATCTGTGTAGCGACTAGCGCATGCACCCATGCATATGTCTTCACATTTCTCTCCAGTTCACTTACAGAGATCCGTGCAGAAGTACACCCACCTACCCAACCCCCCAATCCCCCTTCCCCCCGTCTGGCCTCTGTCCCTTTCAAACCTGTGCCCCCCGCCTCTCTCTCCCCTTCCTCCCCCCTCCTTCTGTCCCTCCCGCCGTCCCTCCCTCCGTCTCTCCCTCCGCCCCTCCATCCGTCCCTCCGTCCCTCCTTCCCTCCCGCAATCTCTCCTTTTTTCTTTCCCTCCTTTTCTCTCTCCTTCCTTTTCTCCTTCCCTGCCT